>JAQIXU010000036.1:0-92778 GCA_034701245.1 Strigamia transsilvanica | reverse complement strand
CGAATCAGGGGCAATTCCCCCTGATTCGTTATGGAATTTCCCGATTTTTGGCCGTATCTACGAAACATTGTGGGCCGAAAGTCGAAAAGTGACATACTTTCCTAACGCCGTTATAGCGAAATGCCGTACAAAGAGCGGCCGTATAACGAGGGTTGAGTGTATTGTGATTTGAATGTTTACCTTGAGCTTAGTTCTAACAACCATGTGTAAATGCCAAGACGCGTTGTCGTGCAACTCGCTTGACGAAGAAGGCCAGCAGATAAACTGCAACAAAATAAAACATGACTGTTTGGTGCTTAATTTTATGATTTAGGAATAATTTAGTAGTGTGATTATAGATGCCAGTGATGCCCTCAGTTTTTATAACTGATGCAATTAGATGTAAACTGGTCTTATGTTGTTTAACAGCCCCTCCAACACCTAAAAACGGTGATATTATGATTAAAAAGTAAAAAAATTACCAAAAGGACAAATAGTACCACTCAATTGCATCCTATTTTTAATCAGTGGTTGCACGAATAATGTTGCTGACATTCTGAAATCATAGAATAAATCACATACCGGTAATTAAAAAATAAAAATGAGTTATACAATTTGATATATTTGAAGTGTAAATATTTTACCTAACAAGTTTGGAAAGGTTTACAAGTTACATAACGCTTTTGGTAATAGAATACTTCATTTCTTTATGTGAACATTTCATGGAATTTTATCGTTAAATGCAAAAAAACAACGAATTTTAATGTTTTAAATCCCAAAAAGATTATAAACTTTGTGTTGAAAGTTCCCGCATTGCTAAAACTTACCCAGCTGTTCCCCCAAACAGAAATTTAATTCCATAAGGGAAAGAAACGTGATCAGCAGACATTGCGATGTGTAGCGGTGAGTACTGGCTGGAGTTTTCTTCTAGCGCACTCTTGCGCTAGAAGAATACTCAGTATTATTATTATTATTTGCTGAACATGTTTGCGCATCATTTATCAATTATCACATCTATAATAGTTTGTTTGTACGCTTACTTAGAAAAAATATTTTTATTACATTTCGAATTTAGCGGGCGGTTTTACCAGGCCATCAGCTGATTGACACTTCCACATCAACTGCTTAGTACTTCTCTCTTCCAAGAACTAGGAACTAGAATAAAACTTCTTTGTTTGCACATGTTTGCCTTCACTTGTGTCTCGTCTGACCTTCTCGGTAAGAATTTAGCGTTCCTTACACTCAATCAATCATAAATATCAAATATTTTACTTGCAAATATTTAAGTAGTTATGGATTCTGAAATAATAAAGCTTCCAGATTGACAATATTGTACATTCCTTTCTTTTGCAGAGTGATAGGTTTTGTCAGAACATAAACATTTTTATTTAATACTTTTGTAATTCCATAAAGACCTTCATATCTGTCCTCAAGAGATGCAGCATATCTAATAGCAGCTTTGGATAGTGGATGGGTCTTTATAAGAACCAGATCGATTATTTCAAAGGTGTGGTCGTTACAATCCATGCCAATTCTTTACTTTTAAGGGCAGATGACAGAAGAATTCTGGTTCTTGCAACCAACATTCTGACTGCATCGAAAGGTTTGTCTGGATTGAAGGGGCCTGCAAAGACACTTTCCTATTATCCCAAAATGGTCGCAGCTCTCTTAGATATGTCAACATAGCTGGAGAGACTGATTGAGCAATACGCAAAGCAAAATTGATTTGGTCAGTGTATCTGTCCCATTGATCATGCTCAAACATGAATATTTGAAGCATAGTCTTGATGTTTCTGTTCACACATTCAGTGAGGTTGGTTTGTGGATGGTAGAGATACAACTTCTGCATCTTTGCACAACACTTTATAAACGTCTGAAATGAATTGAGGTCCATTATCGCTTACCATGAAACGAGGACACCCATGATTGCTGAAGAATATCCGCAATATTGGTGTAATTGCAATCTTAGCAGATCACGAAGGAACAGCTTCCATCCATCCTGTTGCATAGTCAACTATGACCAGGATAAATCTGTTCCTATTTTGAGTTTTAGGTTTTAGACCCAGGAGGGGGGGGGGCCAAAAACGTTTAATTTTAAAAAATCTAAAAAATACCCTTCTTATTGTGTCTTTATATATACGTAGTAAATATAAATACACTAGCAAAACAGCCTGGCTTTGCTCGGGATTCGAAAACGAAAAATCCGTATTTACGTATAAGCAGAATAAGCAGTTGCTTAGGGCCCCCACGTTGGGGGTCCTAAGCAACTGCTTATTCTGCTTATACGTAAATCCGGCCCTGGCTCCAACAGCCCTTAAAGCGCATGGAATTGGACATGGGAAGACCGTGGCAGGACATCCGAGTACAAAAAATGCCGTGGAAAAAGACGGTATGAAAAGTTTTTAAAGGAATTTAATATTTTATTAATAATTTTAGCCACTCGTACCTCGCTGTACGGCCTTCTTTATACGGCTTTTTGCTATAACGGCCTCGTGTAATTATAGCTTAAGTTTCAATTAAAAGCCTAAATTTTTCAATATACGGCCAAAAAGTTGGGAAATCCCCAGTGTACGTTCCCTTGATTCGTTATACAGCATTTCGCTTTACAGCCGACTTTCCAGGAATGCATCACGGCCGTGTAGCGAGGTTATGTGTGCAGTGAAAATCGAATCGTGGAAGATGGACAGTTGATTGCAAGTCGTGGCCCTGGAACTTGATGTGAATTTGGTTTAGCTATCGTTACAAAGTTGGAAGGTAAAAAAAAAAACTGATGCTCTTGTAGCTCCGACATTATGCACAAAATATATGATGAGGTATTAATTAGAGACGTTTGCAATTAACAATTTACTCAATATTTTTCAACAACATAAACTACAAACCAAAATCAAAATCTAAACTTTTAAATACAAAATCACACGACTGATTACATCACACTTAATACTGTTCTATGATGTTTATCCCAAGTTTAGCACCCATCACATCAAATTTGATTTTCATTTCTTTACAACTCATTCTAATTCCACAATTTGAACACTATTGAACCTATTTCAGGCACTTTTAAGTAACTTTAATTAAACCATTCATAATCCGGCACCGATTGCTTTGTCACCATGAACTGTCTTGATATAAAATGCATTGAGACGTTCCAAAAATACAAATGTTAAGACTGTATGCGGTCCTAATCTCGCATAATACGGTGTGAAACCCTTCCAGAGAGCAAAAACGCCTTCGTTTTTAACCACTTTGGTCAGCACATCCTATTGAACCAGAGATGTTATTCATTATTTCAAATCGATAGTGATAAAAATCACTTACTATTGCACCAGTGTACTCGGGAACTCCATTCACTATCTTCATATTTTGGATTCTAAAATAACAATGAAGAAAATTGAAAAAATGTACCCACCGAATGTAATGAAATCTGAATACCGTGTTTTTGCAATATCAACTGGCATAGAAGCGGCAGTTGTCACCAAACCACTGATCATGCTGGCCCAAAAATGACACCAAATGTTGTCACTAAAATATGCTGAAACAAATAAATAAATTGAATAAATAAAATAAAATTTAAAATTTCAGCTTAGAAAATAAAGATGCAACTTACGGGTTGACAACAAAAATTGTTTTGCTTGCGAATAGGAAGCCAGTTGGGCAGCATTGACAACCATAGCTCTTCCCATTGTAGGAATTGTTCCCTACAAACCAAAATAGTAACTTGTTGTATTCTGTATTCGATCGGGCAGCTCACTTAGAGTTCGTTTTGGACAGAATGCTTTGTCTATAGTTTTTGTTATTCTTTACTTGGGCTTTTCGACATTTAAAATTTTCTTGGAACATAAATAATTTCATAAACAAACCAATTTTAATTCCCATTTTTTCATTACCAATCACTAAATAAGGGAAAACATACTCTCCACAACGTTAATATCCCTTCTTCTCTGGTTATTCGGAATAAGGCATTGAAAACGTTTGTGTAACTTCGTCGTTCAGCTAAGGGAAGACTAAAAAAGGTTTAAATTTATCAATATAATAAATAGCATGTCGCATATACATTTTAACAGAATTTATTACCGGCCGTCAGCTGTCATTCTAATTAAAGCAACTTCAGCTGGAGTTCCTACGAACGCTCCTACTGCTCCAGCCACCATACCCAATCCAGCTTTCGCGAAAAACCCAGGTGGTTTTCCATCGGCACTAAATCAATAATTAACCACAAATAATCAAGAGCATTTACAGTATTATAAATGTAATGTTTACCTTGAACTTAATTCAAACAACCATGTGTAGATGCCAAGTCGCGTTGTTGTGTAACTCGCTTGACGAAGAAGACCAGCAGATAAACTGCAGAAAAAAGATGACTGTTGGTGAAATTAAATAAGCTTAACTTTTGGGTTTAGGAATAATTTAGCAGTGTGATTATACCCTGCATAGATGCCAGTGATGCCCTCATTTTTTATAACTGATGCAATTAGATGTAAACTGGTCTTATGCTCTTTAACAGCACCTCCAACACCTGAAAAGTGTGATATTATGATTAAGCAGTAAGAAAATTACCAAAAGGGCAAATAGTACCACTCAATTGCATCCTATTTTTAATCAGGTCCAGTGGTTGCACAAATAATGTTGCTGTCATTCTGAAACCACAGAATAAATCGCAATTAAAAAATAAAAATGAGTTATAAAATTTTATATATTTGAAGTGTAAATATTTTACCTAACGAGTTTGGCAAGGTTTACAAGTTACATAACGCTTTTGGTACTAGAATATTTCATTTCTGTGTGAAATATTTCATGAATATTTATCTTTAAATGAAATTTAAAAAAAGTAAAGTATGAACTTTACCCTAAAGACAGATTTTGAATGAACTTGTGCACCCTTCTCCAAAAAAACAACAAATTTTAATGTTTTAAATCCCAAAAAAAATTAAAACTTTGTATTGAAAGTTCCCGCATTGTTAAAACTTACCCAGCTGTTCCCCCAAACAGAAATTTAATTCCATTTGGGATAGAAACGCGATCAGCAGACATTGCGAGGTGTATGCGTAGCGGCGAGTACTGGCTGGAGCAATCAAGTTTTCTTCCAGCGCCCTCTTGCGTGAGACTACGTAACCAGTATTATTATTATTTGCTAAACATGTTTGCATATCATTTATCAATCATCACATCTCTAATAGCTTGTTTTTACGCTTACTTAGAAAAAATATTTTTATTATATTTCGAATTTAGCGGGCGGTTTCCCCAGGCCATCAGCTGATTGAAACTTTCACGTCAACTGTTTATTACTTTTCTCTTCCTGGATCTAGGAACTAGAATAAAACTTCTCCGTCTGCGCATATCTGCCTTCGCTCCTGTCTCGTCTGACCTTCTAGGTAAGAATCCAGCGTTCCTCACGTTCAATCAATCATAAATACCAAATATTTTGCTTGCAATATTTAACTCGGCGTTTATATTTTGCAATATACGATTTTCGATAATAACTGTATCGGTTCCGGTGGTAAGTAGGTAAAAAATACGGAAAAATGAGTTTAAAATCATTTTCAAGGACGATAGAAGGTCGAGTGAAAATTGAGGCTCGATTATGAGTCAATACAATTTATATTTTAGATAAAATAGTTTTAGCTCGGCTAGGTACATTTTTAAGAAAACAAAAAATAAAATTGAGGGTTCCTGTAATATTTAGACCGAAGTGAGACATTTGTAGAAAATCGTTTTTAATATATTTTTTTAAACTTTCGTTTCCTGACTATGAATTTGATAACATCTTAACAGATGACTAAGTTTTGAGAATAAAAATGATAAGGTAAATTAGGAAGAAGCTAGTAGACCTTGGATACAGGTTTTCAAGGCTTCTTACTAATCACCGGTACTAGTTAATTTAAAATAATTTTTTTTTAGTTAAGTTAAATTTAATTTAATTTAATTAACTCGGATTCACGCCCTAATGTTTAGAAAAATTGTCAAAAATTATCAGAAATCGGATTTTGAACTGCAACGCTTAATAAAAATGATAAAAGTTGACGCGAGAAGTTAACTTTCGGGTCACCTTCAAACCGACTTTTCGACATTGAAACTGAAACTTAATTTTTCCTGCAGGTATAACTTGTTTCAGCTTTCTGTGTCCATCCGAAGTAAATCATGTCTAAGATTGGCATTAATGGGTGAGTAGTCTTAAAATTTAGTACATTTCAGTTGGTTAATTCGCTATAAATCCATTTTAGATTTGGCCGAATTGGTCGACTGGTGCTAAGATCTTGCATCGACAAAGGATGTGAAGTTGTAGCAATCAACGATCCCTTCATTGACATCAATTACATGGTTAAAAAAGAAAAATCACAACTGCAGCTGCTCATTAGTTTTTATATATTTTTTAAAATACTTTTATAGGTTTATATGTTTAAATACGACTCGACTCACGGTCGTTTTAAGGGCGATGTGCACGAAGAAGGTGGAATGCTCGTCGTGAATGGCCACAAGATTCACGTGTTCATGGAGTAAATGAGAAAAACGTGTGAAAATGACATAAATTTAATCGAATATTCATTCAGAATGAAACCGAACAACATCCCGTGGTCCAAAGCTGGCGCTGAATACGTCGTGGAATCAACTGGTGTTTTCACCACGATCGAGAAAGCTCAGGTTAATAGATCGATTTGTTTGTATTTCTCGGTCCGAATTAATTTTGTCTTTTTTTTAAGGCTCATTTCGACGGTGGCGCGAAGAAAATCATCATTTCCGCTCCATCGGCTGATGCGCCGATGTTTGTGATGGGAGTGAATCACGAGACTTACGATCCTTCGATGACAGTCGTTAGCAATGCTTCGTGCACGACCAACTGCCTCGCGCCATTGGCTAAAGTGGTTCACGATAACTTTGAAATCGTGGAAGCGCTAATGACTACCGTTCATGCCGTCACTGCCACTCAGAAGACCGTTGATGGCCCTAGTGGCAAGGTTTGTGTTTTTCGTTGATAATCTTTTTAAAATGTTAAATTTTGTTTGTTTAGTTGTGGCGTGATGGTCGTGGAGCTAACCAAAACATCATACCAGCGTCGACTGGTGCTGCGAAGGCTGTTGGTAAAGTTATTCCAGATTTAAATGGAAAACTGACTGGTATGGCCTTCCGTGTGCCAACTCCCGACGTGTCTGTCGTGGATTTAACGGCTCGCATTAAAAAAGAAGTTTGTTTGTTTGTTTTTAATTACTTGATTTTTAGGTTAGTTTTATTTATTTTTAATTTCTTGTAGGCATCTTACGATGAAATTAAAGCTGCATTGAAGTCTGCTTCTGAAAGTGATCATTGGAAGGGAATTTTGGGGTACACTGAAGACGCGGTTGTTTCTAGCGATTTTATCGGTGACACCCACAGCTCGATCTTTGATGCCAGCGCTGGGATTTCTTTGAATAAGAATTTTGTCAAGTTGATTTGTTGGTAAGTAATAAGAGAAATTGTGTTTTGTAACGGGAGTGACGTTTGTGATCATTTGTTTAGGTACGACAATGAGTACGGCTACAGCCACCGAGTCGTGGATTTGATTAAGTACATGCAAGCACGTGACAGCAAGTAAATGAAGTAGATGGAACCGGCGAAATGGATTTAAAATTAGGGAAAATTTGTTGATTACTTGCTAAAATGATAGGTGCATTCGAAAATTTATTTAAACAAAGTCAAATTGCTTGTTTTGTTGCTTAGTTAAGGCAAATCTAGCTTAATAAATAGATTAATAAATAATACCTAATATAAATGAATAATAATGTGAATAACAACGTGATAAAATCTTCATTCTATGGTGCACATGCGCACAAATTTAAACTCTACAAGTTGAATAAAGGCTTTGTAAGGAAGGCATTACAAATTTAAATGTTTTTTCGAATGCATCATCTATAGTGTTTGTGCGATTGGCAATGTCTGAATTTGTACTTGAAGTAAAAATTTTGTGTGTTTTCAAGAACAATAAAACTGATTTGATTCTATATTTTTTCATGTTTTGAGATGAGAGGTTGGAAATAATGGTTGAGTACGATAACATTTCGACCAAGGCGGTCTCACGAGACGTGTAAATTGCGGAATTCTGTCTTTAAACCTCAGATTTGCACTTTGATAATGTGGCAAGTGACGACTGGTATATGCCGTCTAGTTGTCATGCTTCCAAGCGCACAGATTGGGGCGTAAAATGAAAAATTGTACACGTTTTAAAAGTTGTTTTCTGCAAAAATATTGTACATATGTTAAGAGTAAGTAAAGTTTGAAATAAATAAATAAAATTCCATTTCTATTCATGTTCCTGTGGATGAGTTCAGTGCCAGTAACAAGGAAGAGCCTAATATGGAAGATGAGTCAAGATGCCTGGACATTTTAGTGATTTTGTTTAATTGATGTTTATTGTTTATTGTGAACTAATTATCTAATATTTAGTGCCTTGTTTAAGCTAAGTTCAGAATATTTTTTTGTGTTAGGTATTAAGTGTTTGTGTTTGTGTCGTTTGGTGCTGCCATCTAGCGGCCTTTTTGTTTATTAAAGTATTGTCAGTAGTACAGTATTACAACAAAAACAAAGTATTTCTGCATTATTTCAATAAGCCAGCTGGCAGAATTTAGAACCCGCGTTGTCTGAATCAGATTTGCCACCAGATTGCGCTCAAAGTGCTGCCAAGTGGGAGTGAGAAATCGTCAAGTTAATCCTTCATATTTTCGTGCAAAGTTTTAAATGAATATCGAAAAGGCTGGAAAAGCAGAGCTTTTACGATCGTCACAGAAAGATGACTATATTCTAGGAAACTTACGCTTGGATATATCTGGTATAGCGCAATCAATACTAGGTATGCAATATAAAGTTTGATTTTCAAATTATTGTTATTTATTTATTTATTTATTTATTTAATGTAGGTGCTCGAATTTGGCTAAAATGGAAACAAGAAATAGAATTATTAGCAGATATAGGTTATTTAAGTGCTACAACACTGTTAGGTAAAATTCAGGCAATTAATTTGCTATTTAATCCACAATTGATAAATTTTTTTTAAAAAAGATTATCAGACCTTAGGTGAAGAATACGTGAATATAATTCAAGTCGATCAAACTGGAAGACAGTTACCGAACAAATTGGTACATCAGTTATTGTTCCGTACAATTTTACAATTTTTAATACCGTTTTGCATTTGTTAGAGACGTCTATCAATGATAATTCTTCAGGTGTGTACTCCGTGGGTTTTAAATAAATTTATTAAATGGATTGAAATTAATTTGCCCACCACCCCAGCTTATAATTCTTTGAAACCCGAAGTAAAAATTCTGTTGCACGATTTGTTACCAAAATTAAGACATTTCGTGTCATTCATTCATCGCTGTCATCTAACACTGTTTTATTTAAGAGGTGTTTTTTATCACTTAGCGAAACGTCTAACTGGGATACGCTACGTAATAATTTTTACTATTCTGTTATTATTTTTTTTAATAATATTGAACATATTCATCAATCCAATAGGTTTTATTAAGAAGTTGGTTAAAAGATACCTCGAGTCGGCCATATTTTTATGTTTTAGGGATTTTATCCGTTACTGAATTGATATTATGTATTATTTTCGCTTATAAAGCGCAACGGAAGCCGTCTAAAACTTTTGAAGTGGAAAATGAAATGTAAAAGTTTTAAATTTAAATTTGTGCAATGTATTTTTTATTTCGATTCTTTTTTTTTTTTTAGTTCTGAATCTATTGATTATGCGGATCCCAGTCAGCGATGTTCTCTGTGTTTAGAAAGAAGAATTAATTCAACGGCCACACCGTGTGGGCATTTGTTTTGCTGGCACTGTATAGTAGAATGGGTATTGAACAAAGTAAAATCTTTAGCATTTTTTGCTTTTAATATATTTTGATTAAATGTAATTTTTCTTCCAGCCTGAATGTCCACTTTGTCGGGAGTCACTCACACCTTCCAGATTAGTGTGTCTTCAAAATTATATTTAATTTTTTTTTTTTTTTTTTTTTTTTTTTTACGGAAATTAAAATAATACCGTATTGAATTGGTGTTTTATTGACTTTTTTAATTTATTCATAAAAACAAATTAATCGCCATTTTTATGCCAAATTCACCGCTTGGAGCTCACCTGCGCATATGTCAAATCAATTGCAAAGATTAAAATGGCGAACTCAGCACGAGGGAGTGGCTCTGTAGGCCTTTCGAATTCGCCCGTGGTTGGGAACGACGATTCATTAGAAGATCATACCGAAAGCGAATTCAATGGAGCAACATTGAGTATTACCTCAGAATACGATCAAAATCAAGTGTCAACACCTTCGACTGGCCTTATTGCCTCAACACCTGGTTGGTGACCTAAAAATAAATATTAATTTAGTGTATCTATTTACTCCGAGTACGACCGCTATGATCTACAACTTGCATATTGTTAGAGTATGTTGGTTGATAATGAATGACGTTGCGAAGGGCTCTTCCTATTAATAGATGTTACGCATCACAGATCTATTAGTTACTTCTTCAATTTTGTACGAGTTTTTCACGGTAACCTTTCTAATTTAACTTTGAGGTATTTATAGTAACTGTACGGTGGTGTTATAAGAAATAGTGCGGTATGAGGGTATTTTAGATATATATCAAAGTAAATTAATACCGGTCGCTGTGTACTTATCTGGTCATTTTCGTTTTATTTATTTCATAGAAGCGGATACCAACGCGAATTTAAGAAACGAAAACCAAATGGCTTCGACCAAATATCAAAGATCCTATTCCCAAACAGTCGATAATGAGGAAACGTCTAAAAATTATTTTGCGGTTAGGGTATACGTCGAATATTCATAGACAAAATCTAAATGAATAAATCAATGTGGAAAATGTAGCGATTGAAAACGTGCACTTAATTGTTTTTGTTTTATTATTTATTTTTCACAGTCGGGGGCGTTTGATAACGCAGTTAAAAATTGTCAACCAATTGTATTAGAAAATATTGATGGGAATTTTCGAGACGCGTGGTTATTAACTGAGTAAGTTGACCGATTGCGACTTTTATTTTGAGAGAAAAATAAATAAATAAATTTGTGTTTTATTTTAGAATTGACCACTGGGACAACGAAAAAGAGAGGCTGATTTTTCTTCTGGATAAAAGCATAATAATCATCAAATACGATTTTATAACGCTAAAACTTCTGGACTATCGTCGAATCCATTTGCAAGAACTGGACCAAGTGAATTACGGACAAATTATTTATCCTGAAAAATCGTTAATGCCGTAAGATTCCGCTTAGATTAATCGTTTTTGTTTAATGCACTTCACACTAAGACAATTTGTTTACGTCGCTGCGACTCAGGAAATTCAATGGGGCAGTCGGGCAAATTAAAGACTTTGTTGCAACACGCTTCCGTCATAGTTCCACGCAAACTGCTTCGCAATCTGCTATGCAAACTAATGGTTTAGAAAGCAGGTGTGTAGTGTGTGTGTTTAAGTGTCGAATATCACTGACTTCGCTTTCGTGGACAGTTTAATTCATTGACCCATTTTATTCATTTTTCTACCATGACAGCTTGATTGCACGCATACGGTGAATGAAATATGATGATATTGTAATGTTGCTACTTTATTTTAGGCCTAAAAATGCGATGGGCGTGCGAGCAATGTGGAATAAAGGACAACCGATCGAGTTGAGCAAGAGCTGGAATCCATGGAGTCGACAAATTCCCTTCATTACTTTTTCTGCACATCGACTTCACTACAGTGAAGGTTTTTATTTATTTATTTATTTTTTTGGTGAAAATGATGTCGTTAATTTTATTTATTTATTTAAGGTGCTGACGCAGGTGTAAAAGTTTATGATATTGAAGATTTCAAAAGAAGTTTTTTGGAATGTATTCAGGCTTTACCCGAAGCGCAACATTGCGTTGTAAAAGAAGAAGCGATTGTAATTGAGAATTATTTAGGGTTGGTTTCTGCAGTGCACAATTTCACCGATTTGGGCTTTTTCAAAGCACGGGGAAGAGTGAGTTTCTAAGCATTTCGAATGCTACAGATCTGAGTTAGATTTGTCACAGTTTAAGACGTGGTGAGTGGGAATAACGAATTACTATGTTATACGGTGCGGTTGTTGAGAGTTGGAAATCCAAATTCTGATATTATTATTATATACACATCAATTACGTTTCAATTTTCTTTAATATAATTCAATATTTTCAAATTTTGTTGATATAATATAATATTACTATATTAAATGTTTGGCTGGTGTGACACTTGTGTGCTTTTTTTCGTTTTGTAAATATAAAATATGAAATTTATGGTGTCATAAAATATTTTTAAATGTGTGAATACTATTTTCTTCAGTATTTATTTGATTCTGAAAAAGGTTTATGCAATTTTAATTCTCTATGTTGTAAATTGTTTTTATGTCTCAGTGTTACAGCAGTTTTATAATTATAATTATTATTATTATTATTATTATTATTATTATTATTATTATTACAAAAAATTAATATTTGATAAAAGATATTGAGTACAGTCGAAACTCATTATAACGAATCGCTCGGGACCCGAGAAATCGGTTCGTTATAACGAAAGTTTGTTATAACAAAATGCTCTTTATAGCTAAAAAAAAATTCACTTCTGACATGAAAAACAATATTTATTCTTATACATGGTGATCTTTGTTTGATTTAAAGTTATGACAGTATTTTTTAAAATAAAATTTTCAATGTTATTAATTTAAAAAAGTATATCTGCTGGTACAATGCCTGTGAACAAGTGATTCTTTGCTTTTCTTGTTGCTGCAAATGTTTATTTAGCAGCCATTTTAAAATGGGAAATTTTCCCAATAACTATTGTTGTACTCTTGGTTTCTAAATAAGGACATCAGTCGTGAGTCAAATGATCAATTTTCGAAATTCAATATAACAAGGGCTTGTGAGTATAAGAGTGTTTCTGAAAATGTGTTCGTTATAACGAATAATTTGTTATATTAAAATTCGTTTTAGCAAAATTTGTTAACATGGGGTTCTACAGCGAACCAAAAATTTGTAATAGCAAAAATTCGTTATAACGAGTTTTGACTGTATAAAATTTATTTCAAAAAAGTGGAAATTCTTTTTAGTTTTACTTAATTAGGCCAATGGGGTTTGAAGAAAAAAATTATAACATTATTTTATTGCTAAGAAATTTACAATTGAAGATGTTTAAAATCTATGGCCAGTAACCATTTTGGAACTAATGTACGAACTTATTTTTCTTACATATATTTTCTTATGCTTTACATGAAAATTGTCACTAAAATAAAGTTTAAACAACGTTGTATTTACATATTCCGCTTTCTTATACTAACTTTGAATGAAACAAAGGCACATTTGATCTTTTCCCTTAAGTAACACGCAATCTCCAGCAGGATGCCAACTCAAACAGCAAATTTCAAAACTCACTGCAAAGTAATACGATATTTGCTTTAAACTAAACCTTAAAAACCTTTATTTTTACCTTGATTTGGCACTTCAACAGCTGTGCTACCTTCTGGACTCCACAAGTACAGTTTATTAGACCCTGTGCACAGTGCTAAACGTGGTCTCGCAGGATCCCAACGCACAACTACATTTCAAGACAAAAAATAATTCGTTACTAAATTGAAATTCTTTAATTTATTTGCAACTTTTACACTTAATTGGTCGCATTTGGACGAGTATTGTTACCAATTCCATTTCTTTGATTGACCAAATCCATACCGATGTAGGCATATTATCTAAATTAAAGAATATATATTAACAACATTAATAGATCGGATTTTAAACTTAAATATACTCACCGATACGAGTCACTAGATATTGATTGTCAGCACTGAATTCCGCAAGACTAACACCAAACCGTAAATTAGTTTTACTGCCTTCTGCTTTTATAGCTGGGATTGTTAAAGGACGATCAACCACAATATCATCTAAAATGAATAAATTATATAAAACTAATTTTTTTTAAAAAACTAATCTTATACCTACATTTCGACGAAACGCGTGACTCCGGCCGAGCACCGTGTTCCTGACCCCAAGATTTTTCAACTTCTTTGTAAATAATCTGAAAAATATCAAAACTAGTCAAGCTAAGTAACCAATCTCAGTCATTAACTTACAACTGATGAGTTATCAATATTCTCCAATGGCTCGAATTCAACAATGGGCTTCCAAATGATATGATTTAATACATTTATCTATCAAAATAAGTATCGATATTGTAGACAACTTGGAACGAGCTACGATAACGGAAGTTAATCGTACTTTATTGTCGTAACTTCCAACAGCTAAAAACTGACTCGATGAACTCCACGATACTGTTTTGATGCCGAACGTCCAATCATCAGCTACGTATGTTGCGATACAATGACCACTAAGCGAGTACAATGCTATTTTATACTGTAAAACAAAAAAATTGCAAATTAATGGAAACTAATGAGTCAAAATTTAATTTACATCAAATAATGATTCCCAGATGCACATGCAATTGCCATCAGGCGCAAACGATATCGCCGCTGCGTCATTCGTCTCTGGTTCGAAATGCTGAAATAAACAATTTAAAATGGTCTGAAAGATATCTGAAAATAAGCAATTGAATATTTGGTACCTTAAGGAGTTGCCACGATGCGCAGGAAAAAATCGTGACGTAATCTTTACAGTTCCGTCTTTCTAATAATGCTAAGTATTTTCCATCTTTGGAGAAGCTCATATTCATTTCAACGGGTTTTGGATATTTGATGTATGAAACTGATTTGTTGACAAGCGACCATACAGTAATGCGCACCTAAATACAATAACTTTTATTAATGCGGACATTTTACTACACATTTTTAAATATACCGTACGTGGAATTCAGCCGTTGACATTATGTGTCTGCTATCGGGGGTCCATTTGAAATTAATTAATCCAGCTGTACCTTCATCTATTTTACAAATCCAACTGGGATCCTCTAACGACCAAACCTAAAATAAATACAAATAAATCCCTGTGAGTGTAATTATTAAAATTAAAAGGAATTTGATGTATTTACTTGAATTTTTGCATGTTTAAACATTCCACAGGAAATCAAATTGGAATCAGGGGACCACTAATGACAAATATTCGTTATTGGTTATTTTAATTTCTTTTTCTTGATTGAAAAAACCTTCTACCAAATCCTTGCTTCATACCTCAATCGATTCTACATCTTCAATGCAATTGAATATTTGAGTAACTTCTAAAGTTTTCACATCTCTTATAATCAGCCGGTGCTGAACGGCATTTGCCTGCAAATAAAGCAAAAGGTTTAGAAATTAAAATTATTAGATGCAACTAAAAATTTAATTTTTTATAAGCTGCTACCAAATAGTTTCCATTGTTGGAAAAGGCACATAAATCATTTGACACCTTAAATAGTTCAGAAAAATTCATCATAAAAATATATCTTTTTCATTATTAACAAAAAAGTATAAGCGGTTTGCAACGTCTTGGCGACCCTTTATGTATTTTAAGCTTTCCACCAGTGTCATAATTAATAGCTACTGTAGCCTAATCGGAACAACGTTCGTTGCAATATATATACGAAAGCCTTGAAGTGCCTTCTCACTTTTATTATCACACCGACTGGATCGAAGTAGGATGACACTACCAGGCTTCCGTACATTGGTTGCGGCGAAATAATGGCTGATATTTTGTTTATAATTTTTGTGATGTTTTAACACGTTACAATCATAGATATATGCGAATATATATCTATGTTATGAAAACGTGAACATGACATTTATTCCAGAGAAGGTAATAGTTGTAATGGCGATGGAATACTATTTTTGATCTATCCAGAATTTCATTACATCGATTTCGGCATGATGAGAGAGTTGACTCGATTTAAATTAAATAATCTGAGAGAGCATTTTTTTTTTTAAAATAACACAACTGTTTTCTTTTTTATATCTGAAATAAAATGTTTTAGTAATTTTAATTTAGCATTTGTTTATTAGTTGCATTTGGGGGTTCGAGATATTTTTCAATTATTTTCTAAGTAAATCTAAAAAGATGTTATTCTGATTTTATACTTTGCCTTTACTTTTTATACTTTTGCTTCATTTTTCTTCTTTCTTTTCCTTCCTATCCTTTTTTTGGTTCTGTTTTTTTCTTTCTTTTCTTGAAATTTGCATTAAACAGGAAAAACGCAAGATGGTTCGGGTGATTTCTTGCCACCACTTCCAGGCTCAAGATATATTCGCTGTGGATGGGGAACCTGTGGCCCTTTGCACCGTAGATGACTTGCTTCTTGTTGCCACCTTACAACATTGCGTCGAAGTGCGGGATTTACAGAACCCAGGAAAACGTTTGCATTCCTTTCCGACCGTCGATCAAGCCAAACAAATGATTTATTGTAGAAAAGGTAAACAAATATATACAAATATACATAAATAAAAATAAAAAATATATTTTTGTTGAATTTTCAGGTCATTACATCGGCGCACTTGAAGTACGGGCTTCTCGCATTTCAGTTTTATCATTCGTTCGAGTTTACTTAAATTGGCAAGTGGACATGAAAGGGCAACCGATGAGAGCGCGCATTGCCGGTCGAGTGACACCCAGTAGTCAGTCGGGTGTGGATTTATTAGAAATGATCGAACTTCCACTTCAAAAACAAGCGTTTTGTATCGCAACGTGCAACGAGACCGGAAACTTAGCCGTCGGTTTAGGAGAAGTTGTCAGTTTGTTTCGGTTTTGTTTAAAAACTCACGATATATCACGTAGAACGTTTCCCGATTTCGAACCACTGATCGACATCACGTTATCGCTTTCCGCGCACCATTTGGCGTTGTGCGAAGACGTTATAGCTTGTTTATCGCCCAATGAACTCCACGTCGTCAAGTTGAAAATCCAGCCCGATCCTATGGAAAGTCCAAATGACACTCCGGTTGCCACACCAACATCCAAATCGGACGATGTAGCCGCTAAATCATTCGAACACAAATTACCGTTTGAAGTGGATCTTGAGAATTTTGTCGTGTTAGATGAAAATTTTGTGTTGTGGTCATTCGACGAAACGCAAAACAACAGCGCAGAACTGAAAGAAAAACTCCATCCGGATTCCTGGCCACTAGTGATTCGGTTGCCAGGGTTAACGCAGTCGAAACGTGAATCAACCGATAATCAGACGGACATTTTTCGTGAAGTTTTAGGACCATCAACTTCTTTTCCAGTCGAGGTGAATTTAGTAGAGGAAAATGGGTTGATGGTTGTTCCCATCACTTTGTTGTACAGACACTTTTCATTGGAGGATGAAATAAGTACTGGTCTGCATTCTTTGCACTTGATTCCAGTGTACAAAAGAGGTAGAAAATTATAATAATTTATTCTGATGCATTAAACAATTTATTTTCCTTTCTTTCAGGCTTAGCTACCCAAGAAGCGAATACTGAGGACAGTCCGTTAACTTCACAACGTGCTACGCAACTTTGCGGCTTAACTTGCTTTTTTAGTTCTCCGGAAAAGGGATTTTTATACGACCTTATTGGCGGTGTCTTCCTCATTGCCTCCTATCCTTACACATCAGCAGCTAGGGCCGTAACCATAGAAAATCATCTGCTGCATGCCATCACCGAAGCGGGGTTAGAAACTTACACCATGAGATCGGTTCATGCTGCTTTGAGACATTTGCCTATCCAAGACTCAATTGTAAATTGTTTATTTTGGTTTAGTAAACTTTAATTTTTTTAAACTATCTCTTTTGGTCCAGTTACCACCGCCACCTCTCGATGACCCAGTATGTCTCGTTGGACTTCAAGCCTTTTTAAATATCGAACAAATAGTGTTATCTAAAAACAGACTGGTACTAATGGCAACATGTACTGATGAATCATCGTCTAGTCAGGAATCTGATAGTAATGGATGGACAGTTTATTCCATCACTAAGTCTTCGCCGGAAGAATTTTATCACGACCTGGTATTTCAATAAAATATTATACTTATCGTAGTTTAAATTATAATTTTTTTTGGAAGTTGGAAATTGCGACTACAAATCGTAAGAAGAGTCCGCAGACTTACGTTCAGCTGTTAGGAGAAGCTCATTGTATCGTACGAGGAGAAGTAATGGTTCGCGACGAACCTGGCGACACTATATTAGACTTGTATAAGGAATCGTGTTGTTTACTAGGAGATTTCTTTTTAATGTAAGGCTATAGAAGTGTTTTCAATTGTAATTTGTACTTGAGTTGAGGTGATTTTATACTAGGAGTGAAAATAGTGAAGAAAATAAATTGGCGGTTTCTTACTATCTTGCATCTGAAGCTCCAGTTCCCGATGTTGTCAGCCGAGTAATGAATCTGTGGGCTCAGGTAAGTGAAATAAATGGAGTAGAAACGTGTTTAACTTGTAATAATTGTATTATTTAGGTACATCCAATGCCTTTGCCCGTAAAAGGCTTAATGTCGTACTTGAATCAATTTTTATTGGAAGATAGGGGTTATGCGGTGCAAGTGACGGAAGTAAATTAATGTTTATTTTTTTAAAATGTTAATAGAAAATAGAACTAATTTTTTTCTTGGGTCTAGGAAATGGCGGACACAATTTTGGATTTGTATGCCGACAACGAGCCTGCCAAACTTGCTTTGGTTGTAATTAAGGATCGAATTTCTGGATTAAATTCAACGAAAGCTGCGAGTGTTTTGAAGCGAAGGATTATAAATAAGAAAGCGTACGTAACGGCGCTATAATGTTTATTTTATTTGTTAATAATAAGGTAAATGGATTATTTCATAGACTACCAGAAGATTTAATAGCTTTAAGTTATTTATGCGTTATGAACGATCAGTGTGAACAAGTTACTAATTTGCTCTCCACACTGCCGAAAGAACGACTTATTGAAACTCTGGCTAAAAATTTCGAAGTTTGGTCAACTCGAAACAAAACATTTTCTGCCTATGCTAAAGTAAGACCAGTCGCCGACCCCCTCCGTTCTGTTCTAAATAATATTCTAAACAAATTATTCATCCTTCGCAGCTTATTCGTAATTGGCGTGCTGATATTTTCGTGGAAGTAACGTTGGAGTTGGTTTACAACGACATTTTCACCGCGGACGACATCCTACACATGTTTCAGGTTTTAGTGACGTCATTAATTGGTTTTTAAACTCGTCTAGCTAATTTGCATTTTCAGGAAGCAACCCCCGATGTTGAAGTGCATAAGATTCCACATTTGAAAGAATTTTTAGAGGCTTTACTGACAGGTAATTCACAGGTAGTAAGTAAAGGTGAATCGATCCAAATTTGGTTTTATTTAGTTACATTTGCTGGCCATGTTCAAGATATTTGGGCGTCCGATGCATCTGTATGGCTAGCTCAAATTTATTTAAATAGAAGTGTCGATATTACACAACCAAAACCTCAAGTAAACGTTTTAAACTATGACAGTTATGTTTTTTTGTAATTATAATCTTTATTTTTCCAGGCAATGTTGTTATTAAGAGCTTTAAATTTATTTGGACCGCGTGCGAATTGGCTCAATTTCTTACCTCCTTTTGAAGGTAAAAGTTTGAACCGTACTTTTGAATTAATTAATTAATTAATTAAACAATTTTAGGTCGATCGTTGCGCGAACAGTGTATAAATAAAACCAAAACGAATGCTAAACCAGTGTCTTGTCCGTGCTGGGAATGCAATGAAGATTTATTACGTTTGCAGTCATTAATGTCTAACGAAAATTGCCCATCAGCCGTTGGCAAAACAGTAGTCGAATTTCTAGATAAAAAAACCAATTTTGGTGACCTAGGCTTACGAGTATTAAGTGGAACTCCAGCTGACGCCGTGATGCTGTTAGCGGATGAATACCCAACCGCATTGATACAGTACGGAAAAGATTGTTTCGAGGAGAATGCCGATAAAGTAAGACGCAGTGATATAGCTAAGGGGAAGAAGTAAATTGTTTTTTTAAACAAATGATTTACTGTAGTGGCAAATAATAACAGAATCAATTATGGCAAAGCTGGAAAATTCAGCTCCTAACACACCACAGTTCAAATTGTTCGAAGACGCTTTGCAACGTAAGTAAATAATAATATGGTGCAATCTCGGGTCCTTTCTAAATTTATCTTGCATTTTTAGTCCTTTTATCGCACTTGGCTGAAATTCTTTCATTGGATGCTTTTCTCAATCTCCTGCCTACTGATGAACCAATGAAATATTTCCAGTTTGTACAACGCTGTTGTCATAAACATCAAGCGAGGCTTCTTCGTAATCAAATAATAACTAAAGGATTAGAACTTAAGGCTTCTGTTTAATTCGTGTTTTGTAAAAAGTTTGAATGAATTTATCAGTAACACTAGTCTAGCATTAAGTCTAGTAAGTTTTTGTATTTGTTAAATACAAATTTAAATTAATAAATGCACATTTAAGATTAACCAACGTTTAAAAAAAGAAGGAAAAAATCACTTGTCCATTTCTTGGCGTAATTTTGTAACGTCTATATCGGGAAACTTATCTGAAATGGATTCGTCGGAGACGTTTGGATATTGCTTCAATACGTTTTTGACGTATCGTTTACAGAGACTAGAAAGAAAACGATGGAATGAAACTTTGATTTCGAACAAAAAAATCACAATTCCTAATTACCTTTTTTGCTTGTTCCTTAGTTTGGTACTTTTTTCCCGCATGCGCCTTTTAAAATCAACCACATGAGCAAGGTCCCAATGGTTAAATTGGTAATCTTTGCGCCATTTCGTATTCATGTAATATGGAATTAAGTATTCCTTTAACCGATAGAATTTATGCATTCCTAAAAATGTAGAATTCATATAATTAAGGAAAAACGTAAAGTAGCCGAGTGGATTTGAATACCAAGGACGTTCTCAACCAACTGAGTCGGTCTCTCTCCATCGTGGCCCGTTTCCAATAGATTGTACGCTCGATTCCGTTCTCGAACAACAATTTCTAAGTTTTTCATGCTTTCCTCGATCTATAAATAATAAATAATGATTTTCCACCAAACGGGGGGACATTACACTACTTTATAAATTCGCTCAGGACTGGGCATCGCTTCAGATAATCTTTTATATTCTTCCTCCATGGTTTGCAGCATATTTTTTTCTTTTAGTAAAACATACCTAAATTAAAAGAAATGTTCAAGAAATGCGACATATTTGCAACAGTTTTTCGGTTGTTTTTGTTTTTACCATAGTTTGTGTAAATCCGAATTGCTTTTAATTCTTAAGTCGTCTTGACGCCATGTTCGTCCTATAGAATTATAAATTTTATAAGGAAATTTTGGTTGATATTTTGGTTTAAATGTTACCAGTTGAAACCTCCGTTTCGCCCCAATTTTTTGGATCATCGAAAAATTCCAACAGGTCTTGTCTGACACTGGTCGCGTGAAATGCTCGGCACTTAACAAGTGACGTCGAATTTATAGTAATATTTTTATGTCCCTTAAAAACTGAAAGGGAAGCTGGAGTTTTACGACACGTTAAGGCCGCTTTCATAACCTGTGGAAAAATATTATTAAATTTGCACAAAACATGCGCCATTTTGTTGTTGTTGGAGTATAAACACAGCTTATTTATGGCTCGATGGATGATATGACGTCATACGCCATGCTATTTTGTACGCGATACCACAAGCCTAATTACACCATTCGTTACGGATTCCGGTTCAAGTTCAAGAACTGCTTCATTTGCTCTTACCGCATGGTCTTTACTGGTTGAGTGAAAATGGCGCAAAAGAAATTTCCCGATATATCAAATATTTTGGGCAAAGGTGGCCCAAAAGCTTTTAATTTAGGATTAAAAGTACTAGCAGTTGTGGGCGGCGGTGCTTACGGCTTGTCTCAGTCTATGTTCACTGGTATGAAAAGAAAAGTTCTCTAACCCTAAAAATAAGCCTAATAAATTTATTTTATTTTGTTTCAGTTGACGGTGGTCACCGAGCCATTATCTTTAGTCGAATCGGTGGTATTAAAAGCACGATTTTCACCGAAGGATTGCATTTTCGTATCCCCTGGTTTCATTACCCAATTATTTATGATATCCGATCAAGACCGAGGAAAATTTCATCACCCACCGGGAGCAAAGGTTTAAAAATAAATTTACACAATTTTCACGTTTTTTACTTAAATTTTCGCTCCTTTCTTTGTTTTTAGATTTGCAAATGGTGAATATTTCACTCAGAGTTCTCTCTAGACCCGATGCGTTAATGTTACCGCAAGTTTACCGTCAACTTGGTACCGATTATGACGAACGTGTTTTGCCATCCATTTGTAACGAAGTAATCGGATGGGCGATACATAGCGTATTAAAAATTAAGTTAATTTTACTTAACTGTAGGTTCTTAAAAGTGTTGTGGCCAAATTCAATGCATCTCAGCTGATCACTCAAAGGCAACAAGTATCGCTTCTTATCCGGAGAGAACTGACTGAACGTGCGAAGGATTTTAATATGATACTGGACGATGTGTCTATAACTGAACTTAGCTTCGGCAAGGAATACACTGCAGCTGTTGAAGCTAAACAAGTAAATATTACAGGGATTAATTCGTGATAAAATATCGTATTTATTATTTTTTTTTAAAATAATAAATTTTAGGTGGCACATCAAGAAGCACAACGTGCCCAGTTTTATGTCGAAAAAGCGATACAAGAGCGACAGCAAAAAATAGTCCAGGCAGAAGGTGAAGCTGAAGCTGCCAAAATGATATCCTTAAATGATAAATCGATTTTATTTATTGAAAATAATAATGCAAGTGCCAGATGATGATGCTTTTGCTGATTCTAGCTTTTCCTTTATTTCCAAATCTAAAACGGTTTGAATCTTGGTGGCATTGATGAGAACGTCCAATGTCATTGTAAAGGCAAACCTATAGAAAACCCCAAGTTCTTCGGGCTTTGACAATCAATTGAAGATTAAGTATACTTCGTTGACGGACCCGGGAAATACATTTAAAGGTGGGGGGGACCAAAATATTTGGATTTAAATGGAAAACTGGGCTATATATGATTGATATTTTAGTAATCTGATGGCAAAAAAATATATCTCTGGTACACAATATAATATTTTTAATTAGAAAACTTTGTTTTGTACTTTTCTTTAATATTCTTGTACTTGGGTGAAGCAATTGGTCTAAATCCCGGTTATTTGAAACTGCGCAAGATCCGCGCCGCTCAAAATGTCGCTAGAACGGTGAGATTGTGTGGAATTTTAATTTTTTTCTTCTTCTTTCGGCATTACATTTGTTTTTAAATTTATTTCAGATTGCTAACTCTCAAAATAGGGTATTCTTGAACGCCGGTTCTCTGATGTTGAATCTCGGTGAACGAGATTTCGATTTGGCAGCGGAAAAACTGCAAACTGGTAAACGAAAGTAATTCAAATACCTTGATTGTAAATTGCATTACGAAGTATTTTTTACCGGAATAAGTTTAGCATTTCGCGTATATGATAAAATACAAATTGCGATTATATTTTGGATTTGTTTTCTTTTTTTTTTCTTTACAACCTGCAGTTGTTAAAAGTGCCGCTGCCACCATTTATAATTGACGATGGTTGAAAGAGATTTGTATGGGTTTAGAAAAGTGTATAATTATAAGTAAAATTTTTGTTTCAAACTTCCAAAATGAAATTGTAGTTAAATTGTAGTTAAACGATATTTGCGGAGAGAAACAAATGATCATTAAAGATATTTGAAGAAAATTGAAGATTTTTTTGTTTTCTTTTTTTTTAATTGAGTATTTTTAACAAAATTAATGCATTGTTACATAAATTAATTTTGTTTGGCTACCGTATAACGATTTGTTTCTTATCAGTTAATTCGAGTTTAAAAAAATATTGATGACATGTTAATAAGAGATAAAAAGGTTTAATACTTGAAATGGAAGAGACGTCATTTCTTAATGTCTGACATTCACGATTCGTTTTGAGGTAAAAATTTTTAAAACGATGACAAAAACTTTTGAATCTGGTTCCTTCTTGAAGCGGTTCCGTTCTGAGAGCATTTATCGCCGGCGAAGACTTTTTCCTGGTTAGTACAATACAACGCAGTGGCCCCGACGCTGCTTCGACGGGAAAGCATCGAAGTTACTAAGATCCACTTGTTGGCACGTGGATCGTATCGCTCGACACTGTTTAAACTTGAACTACCATCGTTTCCACCGATTGCGTACAAGAACCCATTCATTTCGACCACTTCGTGAGTACTTCTGCAAAAAAAATTATTTTTTTTCAAATTTAATTTGTCCAAAAAAAAACAGATAAATAGTTTACCGGCGAGATTGCATCGACGACACATTTTCCCACCCGTTTCTTCTTGGGTTGTAACGTTCGGCCGTGTTGGTGCAAGTATTGCCATCATTACCACCGACTGCATACAGCATGCTATCTAAAGGAGCAACGCCGCAGCTACTACGTTGACTTAACATTGCTGTAACTGGCATCCATTTGGACATCTGAAACCGAGATAACACTAAACTATTTGCCTATTCAATATTAAATTGTATTTCTACTTACTCTAGGGTCCAGTCGTTCCATACTAGCTTGGTAATGATTTCCGTCAAACCCACCAACAGCGTAAATGCAGCCCTCTACAATAGATAAAATCGGTGTAAGCAAATAAATATTATTCTAACTCTAACTCAACTTGCCTATGATAGCGAGTCGACAGTAACGGCGCCTCGTTATCATCGCTGGTGACGCTGCCCACGTGAGAACCAGAGGATCATACCGTTCCACACTGTTAAGACAAGAAGCCCCGTCGTAACCACCGGCAGCGTACAAAAGGCCATGCAACGAGCACATTCCTTTAACAGTAATTCGAATACAATTAAATTGAAAAATACGCGAGAATCGGACAATTAATGCTTCACCTAAACAACTTCTTCGTGTTCCCATGTTAGTAATAAGCGCCCATCTGTTAGTCACAGGGTTGTAACATTCACCCGAAGTTAGATCGCTTGCACCATCATAGCTAGAATCAAGGATAATGAGTAAAGAAAAGCAAATTATTGAGTTTGCTCAGTGCTCACCCTCCTACGACGTATAGCAGGCGCCCCAGAGCTGCTACCCCAGCTCGGGACCTTCTATACAGCATAGGAGCTACCGCGGACCAGCGATCTGTTACAGGATTATAACATTCACACTCGCTGTGAATGGCAAATAAGCTGCCTCCACCTAGAAAATTATCAATTATTTTTATAGTGTCGATTTGGGAGTCGACATTCGTACCAACTGCGAAGAGATATGGTCTCATTCCGTCCGGTTTTCTCTCCGTTGTCCGTAAGCTCACTGTGTTGCCTCTATGTTCCGGCACTACGTGATACCTTAATGCTTCCAAAAGGAAGTCTTTGCATTCGGCATTGCCTCGTACTAAAGGCTCGCTGTCTACGTAATTGAGGAGGAAGTCTCTAGAGATTAGTGGAAGCCTGGCGTGTTGTACCATCTGATGGAAGAATGTGTTTTTTTTTAAAATGAAAATGTTGCGGGTCGATGAGATGAGTTTTACCTGAGCCGTATACTGAATTCTATTTGCTAGGTCGTGCTTAATCCACGCTATAATGGCGGAGTAAACATTTTCCTCGGAGGATACGTTCAATTGGTCGCTGGATATCAGTTCTTCGACCTCGTGAGAGCTGAGCAAAAGAAACTCTTCAGTTTGAACAACTTCTTCGAAATTGTTTAGTGCATAGCGGTGGGAATGGTGGTGCAGTTCTTTGCACGCATGGGTATCTGCAAAACTTCTTATTCCTAAACAATTAGTTGGGTCGAGTTGCCGCAATAAAAATGTGCAACAGGCATCTCTCACTGCTGTCATTTGCAATAGACTTGCGGCTGGCAAAAGAACCTGATAAATAGATAGAATAGATAGATAATGTTAACTTATTTTTTGTTTTTCTTAAAATACCTGAACATTCTCTTCCGTTATTGTTATTTCACCCAAATAAGCGAAGTCAACTAATTGTTGCACTGCTAGAAAATCCATGTCATGCAGAACGACCTCGGTTTGATGTTTTTCCACCATTTCGTCTGATGAAAAAACAAAGAAATAAATTGAAATTAAAATCTAGCTTTTTATTTTGATAATGTTAGATGTTACTTACGATTAAACATTGCATAAAAATAGGCACTGCTAGCTGCCAATATTACTTTATGAGCGGATAGGGTCACTTGACCCACTATTAACCGTATGTCGCATAGTTGTCCGTTTTGTCTCATTTTTTGAATTGCTGAAAATGCATTTGCATGATGTCCAGCAGTTTGGTGATAAACGTGATTCGTTCTAGGTGAGGGCGGGGGCGACTGAACAGGTGTATGTCTAAAAACACACGCATGTTATGCCGTGAAGCATCACGAGCCTCTTTTGCTTTTATTTACTTTTTTTTTTTCTATATCATATTCATGCATTTTAAATTAAACATGCACAGTCCGTTATTAATCGCAATGACTTAGTTATTTACCCGTTTTCGAGGCTGTTTGATTCCTCTAAATCCATTTTGCAGCAAAATGAAAATACTAGGGAATTGTGGACACAATGGTGGTTTATTGATCTGTTGTGACGTTATGGGCAGTTGCTAGGCAACCAAGACTGAAGTTGAGGTCTCGTTGAAGGTTATGGCTGAGATGAATTGGATAATGATCGAAGCAGTGTGACTATTTTCTCTTAAATGACCCAGAAAAGTCATCGTTTTATGATTCACTTATTATTCTTTTGTAATAAAAATGTACAATGACTCTTTAATTAATTTACTTAAAGATTTTTCTGAACTGAGTAAGTAGTTTCGAGCATTTTACGTTTTGTAAATATTTTTTATTGTTAATATCAAAAATTAAATTGTTGCACACAGGTTAAGTACATTTTCATGCAATTTTTTGTATCCACTTTTCGACTTCAGTTAAGTCTGCTGTTTTAGTTTCATCATTTCCTTGAGCACTGCAGTCGAGAAAATCAATGTGTAAAGGTGCTAGATGTGAAAATTCGAAATTTTTCCCTCGTTTTCCCAAGAATGTGTTGTTAGCTGTAGTTGAAGTTGAATCTAAAGTGGCAGATTCTGTCACACGCAGTAAGTTTCTGAAAAAAGACACACGAGGTATGACGCACTAACAGTTTTAAAAACTGTAAATGTTTGTTGATTTACATTTCCTTTTCCAGTTGAGACTTAATTACGCTCCAAGACTTCGCCAAAGTTTGATCTTGTTTATTACATAAAATAAGAAATCTTGGATTGTTTTTGACAACAACTGTATCAGCGAGGATATAATATAAAAACCTGTAAAGGTAAAAAAAGAATTAATATTTATTTTTTGATGGATACTCAATCTGTATTTACTGAGCAATGTCTTTTAATTCCTTTTGAAATGTCATACTGTCTATGACAAATATAATTCCACGTGCTGTCGACTTTACGTTATCAAAAAATCGCATTCTGAGTCGCTCGTGGCCGGGAATGTCTACAATTTTAAGCGAACTCTGTAAATTCCATGAAATAAAACTATATAATCAGTAAATAACGACAACGTAGCGTCAAATCCACCTTGTTTTGTGGATAATATGTTCCAACATTTTCTTTGATTGACGTGTTAGTTCGCACGAAACGATTGTGAACAAGTTGAGAGAAAAGTAATGTTTTGCCAGATTCGCATAAACCTATTAGAAGTATGCTTTTCCTAAGGTTTTTCTGTCGTTGGGCGATAAAGTATATCACTAAAAAATGAAAAGAAACACAAATAAATCGTGGGATAAACAATCTGTTTACGTTGAAAACGATTTCTATAAATGTTTTAATTTCAAATATTCCGGACGAACTTACATATGGTTAAAAAAACGACAAAAACTGCCAAGTAAACGGAAAAAGTAGAAAAATCAATCTGCCATGAGCCGATTTTGTCATCGGAATTCACGGGGTTGCTTTTCATGCGGCTATTTTCCGCCATTTTGGAGAGAGGTACAGTAGCGCTTTACCACATGCTGTGGTGGTTTGAAGAACATGCACGAGGCACCGAATGTGTTTCTGTGATTTAGTGATTGCTAAATCTTTAGCCTTTGTATGATCGACCGGAAGTTTATTTTTTTTTTTATAAATAAAGTCTTTACAGTTTAAGAAAATTTAAAAACTTAAAAAATTTTCTAAGACTTTTTTTTCCAGTTATTGAATAGGCACAGCTTTGAAATGGACCTACAGTATTTTGTTTTGTTAAAGAATTGAATTGCTCAAAGAATTCAGTTTACACGTGACAAATTGAAAACTAGGTCAAACTTTTGTGCCGATGAGAATGAGTGAGTGGAAAATCAATTTTTAGCTTTAAAACCAACTGCCAGCAACTGGAATAAAGCCAAAAACAGAAAAATTAAACACTGTGTTATCAAATTAGCCTCAACATGATCGACGGACAATGGCCAAACAAACCATACCAGACGTACATACGATTCTCACAATAATCAGAAAATGGATCCTTATTGCTAAACACAAATTGATATTTTGTTACATTTGCTTTTTTTTTATCTCGTCCATAAATCTTTATTACTTTATACATATATATTAATTCTGCCACGTTGTATTAACCTTTTTGACCAAACAAAATGCTAATTTCGACGTTATTGGTGATAAAGTGTTTGATAAGAAAAGAAAACCTACTCATATACTAAAAAATTAATCAATTCAAAAGTGTGCCACACGGGTTAGAATTGTTTACCTACGTCATTAAATGTCAGTTACAACCACTTGCATCATAGTTTGTGGATCATTGACATTATACCGGAATTTAAAGATTGTTGTCAACAAATGTCAAGATCCGAAGTACGTTTTATCAGATGTAATGTCGTACAACATTGCACGCCCTCTATTGGAGGAATTTGGTCGTAGAAAATGTTATTTTTTCCTTCTCGTTGCATGCTTATTGTTACGGTAAAGGATGAATGAGGACTCTGCGAACAACCCTTTTTTATTCAAACAGATTGGCAAGGGATAGAAGAACAAATATTTGTACAGAACGTTTTGGAGATCTTTTGCCAATTCTAGTCGTGATTTTCTCTATGCAATCATGTGGGATGAAGAAAAGGGAGACAACTGCGAAAAAAACAACAGGTATTTGAACGAAAATGTGAAAAATATACTTTTAATTTGCCTTAATTTTTATTTTGCGTGGGAAATATCTTTAAAAAAATGAAAAATGCAAATTGTGTCAATGTCGGAAATACGTGCAGTGAAGCGATCGCCTGAATTGTTGAATATTCGAATTTTCAAATTCGTAAGAATGGTGGTAAAATTTAAAAACCAAACAAGAGCTCACAAAACAAAGAGAATTAATGTTAAAGTCACACAATCTATTAAATTTGCAGTGGCAAAATAGACAAAAGCATTACCTTTTTACGTTATTGATCCCTCGGTGAGTAATTTTAGGTGCCTACCGTATGAGGTAACCTGATCGATGCAATGGCATGAGTATTTTAGCGTAAGCATAAAGGAGATAAATGTATTAAAGAGGGTTTTTATGGCTTTTATTTTAAATTTTAATACTTTAATACTAAATAGACACTTTGCTGGTTTCTACAGGTTTAATAATTGTTTAATCTGGAATTGATTTCAGTGTACAACATATATATCAACCTCCAAAATAGAATTATGTTACCATTTAATAACTAATGATGCCAGATGTGTCAAGGGAAGGTTATTTACCAAGGGAAAAGGTCAAAGGAAATGCTTTTATATATATATATTTATAAGCCTGTTAATTTATTTTGAAATGCAATGCTATAAAAAAAAAAACAGTATAGACTTTACTGGTAAAAGTAAAGGTGAAATTCAGTTTTTTTCGTGCAGTTTACTTGAATTTTGATTGATTAGATGCACTGCAAAGGGTTTTGTTTTAGTTAAAAAACTTTTAAAGTCACTTGGGAAATCTCAAAGCTGGTAGCAAGGGTCTCGAGTAGTAAAACAGGTGGTGTTTACGCCATTGATTGTCATATTAAAAGCTGTTTTCCTTTTTTCCCTGCCGCACTTAACTGAACGCAAACACGGAAAAGGTGTTTTGTTTGCGTTAAAAATTGTCTAATTGAAAAATTCTAGAAAGAAATCGAAGTGATTTACACTTTTTTTTACGCTAGTATTCATGGAAATAACCTTTTTTTTATATTTATCAATTAGATGGATTAAATTCGGAACAATCACAGCTTGACTTCATTGCTATTCTCTCCTCTGTAGGTGTCCTTGCGTGCAATTGGTTCGATTTAACTCTAAATATAACATTGGAATTAATCATATTAAAACATTTTATTTTTTTTGCATTTGAATATTGGAGTAAAATAAATAATTCGATGACCAAAAATGAAGTTTTTGGTTTTATTTGACTGCGGGAGGCTGGAAATAACGTTTTTATATCATAACTGCAAATCGAATTTGGGTTAGATCGATGGAAACTCATCTTCTACAGACGAGACAAAATTTCCGACATTTTATTTCATTTTTTTTTTCTTTTTTCGGAATAAGGCTAAAAGATTAAATTTCCCACTCTATTCTCGAGTAAAAAAAAATACCGGAAGTGGTGTAAATTTCGTAAGTTTGTCCTTGAGGGGGCGTTGAGGGTTAGTTTTGGGTATTGAAGTTGGTGTGGTGCATCAGAGGAGTGCGGAAATGCAGTCTTCGGATCATTGTGTCGGAGCTGATTTTTGTGGGGTCCCTATTCGGTCGATATCTGTGACAGATATCTCACCAATCGGATCGACTCCACCTTTCAACCCTTTTAATCCCTTCCGTGTCAGTCAGACTTGTGGACAACTTAGCAGGTAAACGCGTTGCACTGGAATGCGGCAGTTTGACATTCGCTCCATTGTTTTTTTTTATTTCTTTATTTTTTTTATTTTTGATTCAATATTTTTATAATTATAAAATTGTCGACTGCACTTCTCGGTGTAATTTCCACTGAATTTATTTTATTGATAAATTGATGCATTTCGAATTCAATATTTTTATAATAATTAATATTTGTCTGTGAAGGTAAAAATTAAGGTGGGTAAAGTTTTTAATTTGTATTTCCCTCAGTTGTTAAAAGATTGTTTTGAGAAGAAATAAAGTCCCCAATCCCCAACCGAAAAGCACCCCCTTGAGACAAGTCAGGTGACCTTCACTGCATTACGCCCATTTTGGAAGTGCGTTTACATTTGACGTCATTACTTAATTTATACTCAATATTTTTTTCAACAGCTGTAGAGCTCCTATTGCCAGTTTGGAGTGCATGGAAGAATTTGGACTGGAGCCACCAAATCTTACACGTTTTCCCATCAGCAGGCAAACGAGTGTCACGCCTGGAATCAGATATAGGTCTGTATATATGAAATATACATTTAATAAGGTTTATTAGTGTTTACTTTATTTTTTTTTTTGTGGTAGAAATCTTGGGAAAAGTGGATTAAGGATTTCTAATCTGGGATTGGGTGCATGGTCCATGTTTGGGACACAAATATCAGATGAGACTGCGGAAGATATTATCACTCATGCGTATGAAAATGGTATTAATATATTTGACACGTCGGAAATGTATGCTGGTGGAAAGTATGTTTTTGCTTTTATACTCGTTTAATTTATTTCTAAATAATAAATAAATAAATGTTTTGATTTCAGGGCTGAAATCGTTCTTGGGAAAATATTAAAGAAGAAAAAATGGAGGTATTTATTTTATTTAACTAAAAATATACCGTATTTCTTGAATTACAAGCGCATTGAATATTTAATTCAAGAAATCCGGCGCATATTTTTGATACTTTCTAAGGAAATTTAAATTTTTTTTCATTTATTATAAATAGGAGAACGAGTTATATCGTATCAACAAAATTGCACTGGTTCGGAAAGTCAGTAAAAAAGTATTAATTCATAAATTGCAAAATTCCTATTGTAAATATGCATTTTTTTTAGCAGATCCGAAACGGAACGAGGTTTATCTCGTAAACATATCATTGAAGGATTGCACGATTCTTTGGAGAGACTTCAACTCAGCTACATAGATATCGCATTTGCTAATAAAGCTGATCCCATGTGTCCCATGGAGGGTAAAGATTAATTCACTGGAAATTAATGCACTTTTGTAACCGTAGATTTCTATGCTTTTATTCAGAGATCGTCAGAGCATTTACATTTTGTATAAACCAAGGTCTAGCGATGTATTGGGGAACATCACGTTGGTCTGCCATGGAAATCATGGTGCGTTTGATTACTGGGGCAACCAACAGAAAAGGGTTTGTTTTTGTGACAACGCAATAGGAGTGTTCTCTGTTCGTGATGCTGTTTCGTTGTGGATTGATTTGGGTCTTTTCTTTTTTTTTTTTTTTAAAAAGGGGGATTTTTCTCAATGTTTTGGGCTTTTATAAGGAAATGAATCGTTAAAAATATTTTCTATTTAATGTAGTATTGCTTTTGTGAATGGATTTTTTGTATAAATATAGTTAATCTTTTTTATTTAAAAAAATGTAATTAATAGGAAGCGTACACGGTGGCCAGGCAGTTTAATTTGATTCCCCCTACTTGTGAACAAACAGAATATCATATGTTGTGCAGAGATAAAGTCGAGTTGTATTTACCGGAACTTTATCATAAAATAGGTCAATAAATATAATGGGGTGTATTTAAAAATATTAATTTTAATTTTAATTTCTAGGGGTCGGATCGATGACCTGGAGTCCACTTGCTTGTGGATTGTTCAGTGGGAAGTGTGAAGAATTTGCTCCCCTTATATCGAAAACGTCACTTAAGGTTCGTAATTAACGTGTATTATGTATTGTAATAATAATTATAATTCATTTTGGTATTAGAGTTACTCTTGGCTTAAAGACAAAATTCAAAATGACGGAAGTAAGAAACAACATAATAAACTTCGCGATGTGGCGCTTCTTGCTGAAAAGATAGGCTGCACCGTCACACAGTTAACTATAGGTTATTTATTTATTTATTTATTAATTATTGATTAGTAGAGCTAGGATCGATGCGTAAATGCATTAAATAAATACATAAATCGCCGTTTTCCGCCATGTGGCAATGCTTACAGTATAGAAAACGTACCATTTGCATATACCTTTTATGTGTATAAGCATAGAAATTTTGCAATTTTTTAATGAAATTTGCAATTTTTCATGAAATTTTGCAATTTTTCTTGAAATTTTGCAATTTTTCATGAAATTTTGCAATTTTTCATGAAATTCTGCAATTTTCATGAAATTCTGCAATTTTTATGAAATTTTGCAATTTTCATGAAATTTTGCAATTTTCATTAAATTTTGCAATTTTTCATGAAATTTTTCATGAGATTTTGGAATAAATTTCTTTATTTCTTTATTTAATTTTTCTTTACTAGCTTGGTCGTTGAAAAATGAAAATGTTCAGTGTGTATTAATGGGTGCCTCATCTGTTGATCAGTTGTTGGAGAACTTTCAAGCCTTACAAGTAATGATATCTGCTTCTGACATTTTATTGTATCCGTATGGTTAATTAGTTGTTTTGTTGTGTTTTTAGATTCTTCCCAAACTGACACCACAATTCATGAATGAGATTGATCGAGTGCTGAATAACAAACCCATGCGGCAGCCATTTGTTCAACTCAGATGACTAAAAACCTTAATGACAGCTCCGGACTTGCGCAACACTGACCAGAAATTAGATTTAAGTGCACCGTTAATTTTGAATCACAGCAATTCGACTCCAGCATGCATCCTTCCTAAGGAAGAAGTTTAAAAAACAAATTCTATTCAATTTCTATTTACAAAAATTATCAGTAGTTAAAAACGGGCAAGATTGTCACGTTTTTTTTTGAGAAATGAGAAAATATTTTGACACTTTGCTCATAAAAGTTCGCTGTTTTAAAAATAATGCGCAATTACGTTGAATTTGATTAATTTCTCACCGTTTTGCATCTAGTTTTTCAATACTCAAAACTATTTCAATGAACTTTTAAATTTTTTTTGATCTAATAGAAAAATCTCTGCGTAAAAATAAGTAAATAGATCTTTACACAGACTATTTTGTTTATAACTATAAGCTCAATTCTCAATAATGGAAATAGGAAGTTGGTTAAAACCAAAGCAAAATGGGGCTCCATTTTGATATTTTATCAGCAAATTAAGGCAAAGTTTTTAAAATAAATAAAAATACAAATTTTGTGACTTTACCTTGAATTGGAAGAATGAATTAAAAATAGGTCATTACATTCAGCATTGAGCAATAAAAATGGTCACTTGTTCTGCTATTGCAGGCACTAAATTGTTATGACATGATGCATTTTATTTAATCTAAAATAAAAGTTTAAAATTTACGACTGTTTATTGAATGTACACAACTAATTTTTATTTATTTGTATTTTTACACATTGATAATTTTTTTTTTATATATATTAATTTGGCAATGGTGCCTCAAGTTTGATACAAGTTTTGAAAGTGCGACGCCTATAATTTCAACGGCACTCCCTACACACTTGAAAGAGTCTTGATTGTGGTGTGAAAGATTACTATGGCAATAACAATATAGTCAATAACGAGCTGTACGCTAAAAGGTAAACACAGCAAGAATGGCGTCGTCGTCTGTTTTCCACATCATCCGATTTATTTGAAAAAAAAAAAATTTCTAACTTTATTTTCATTGGGAAAATTCGGAAACTATTTTTCTCTTTGCGTTTTAATGAATTTTGGAATTGATTTTTTCAGATTTAAAAAATTAATAATAAAACAATTTGAGTTGCCATTTTTGACCAGATTTTTAAAATCATCTCATCCCACCGAAAACCTTAGCGGTTATTCTGCTTATTTTGTCAAGTAAGGAAAGTGTTGTTTTGGTGTAACGATAATGAAATTAAAATGCTAAATTTTAATTTGAATACACCTAAGTATTTTTAATTTTAATGGCTTAACAAGATTAGAAATTACAACCAATAAAATAAATATATATATATCCGGATTCTCAACTCAGCTACACCTATCTGTCGCTAAACGAAATGACCTGGTGAGTCAAGCCACGATAAATGCAACAGATGACATCATTTAGACTGACCAATAAGAAGCAATTACTCAATCATGTACACCAATTGCTGCACAGCTTATACAAAACGTTTGAAATTTAACAGATGACTTTGTTGTTGTGAAAGCAGACGACATTTCGATAGGGAGGTGTGAACATGCTGGCGCTACTCTTCATTGTCTAAACAAAAAAACATGTAGACAACCCTCACGCTAATTACAATACAGTGGTTGAGATGTGAAAATCGCCACGGATTAACTGCAACAATCCAACAGCTGCTTTTTTAGTTTTTCTTACTGGTGAGTTGGTAAGTAAATTTAATTCCTTTGTTTTAATTACGGGCCGGATTTGGTAATTGGGTGGATGTCATAAAGAAAGAAAAATTATTTCTTTGCATTTTTTTAAATAAAAAAATTTTAAAAATAAAATAAAAAAAATAAATGTAAGGTGAAATGCATTTGATGAGATGCGAATTGCGAATCATCACAAATGCAACACGACAAACAAAAATAAAAACCTTTGAATAAATAAAGGGGAAAAAAAACTACTTTATTTTATTGTTTGGTCGATCGTCTTGTAGCAATCAGTTTTGATCAAAAGCTAATTATGTATACGTAACCTTTGATGCGTTGTTGAAACATGTGGAAGATGCGGTATAAATAAATCATTTTCTGATTGATCACCTGATCATATCTCCACCAATTGCGCAAGTCTTGTTTTGTTTTGCAACAAGTTCTTTTTATTCTTATTTTTATTGATGTCTAAAGAACTTTCAGTTAAATTCGAATTGGAAGTAAGAATTTTAAAAATTCAAATCTCCACATTCATGTTGTAAATTAAAAGAAAATTTAATAAAGAAAAAAATATATATACGAAATTATTCATGGAATAATAGAAAGAAACTTGTATTGCATTTTTAAAAAACCAGTACGAACTAGTTTCAACATTATATTGATTGTTTTTTGAGTCTGCATTAATATTTTTCAGAAAATATTTTTTGGGTTTCCAAGCCTTAAAGTGGTTGTATTTCAGCATTCATTGACTCTATGTGAATTTTAACCACCAGCATCAAAGCTGCCGCTTTCTGCACATAGAAACATCAATTTCCTTTTTCTCGGAAATTTCAATCGATAAATCCAAGTGTTGGACTTCAGGATTAAAAGAGTTTGTATTTTATTTAATTAATTGATTTATTTTCGTTTTCAAATCGGAATTTGAGTGTTTTAATTGTTTTTTAATTTATTTCAGTTGTTCAATGAAGAGACAAGTGTTGTTTTTATCACTTTTATGTTTTTCTGCTGACGTATCGGCACTTACGAGGCATCTGGAAGAGGACGATTTGGATGAATGGCCCTATCGTCTTGTTGCGAATTACACGGGTGACATCATTTTGGGAGCGCTATTTCCTATTCATGAACAAAGTACAAACTTTTCAGGATGCGGACGAATTCAGGTAAATTCTTTAGTGACTGTGCGCATTGTTTGAGTGCATTTTATGACAGAACCTTTAAGAAGTATACAATTTCATTTCTTGCTGGTTAAATTAGACACTTATTTATTGTCTTATTTTGTAAATCACTACAACCGAATTGCATTACAAAGCGCCATAGCTATTGTAAAGCATGATGGGATTGAAATTAATGGCCGCTCTTGATTTCAAATTATTTCCCCATAAAATAGGAAATTTACAACTCTTTTCCATAAAATTAAACTTAAACACATCGGATTAATCGTTTGGTAATGATAAGTAAATATCTATTGAGCGAACGTAATTTGTTTACATGACGAGTGCAGCTCACGTATTTTACATGTAAAACAAGTCATTTGCACTCGTGTAATTATTTTTTACACCCGTTGGAACGACTTTTCGAACCATCGCGCGTTACAGAAGTGCGCATATGTTTTTCTTTCCCTTTGAAAACATCTCTTGAGATATGGAAAACGAATGTCTATCATTAGCATTTAAACCGTGTTATCGTAAGATGTTATTTCAATGGCTAACGAGCCATAAACTATAGAAATATAGCTCATGCCATGTGTCCACATGTACGATGTTCTATTTTTATTTATTTTATTCGTCAAAGAAAGAAATGAGTTGTCGCAAATTGCTGATGAAGTTTTATAATGAGGACATCAATTTGCTCGACACAATACCACGTGACTTTTATGATATAAAGCTCTTAAATTATTAAATGAGATTAATAACATTATCGCGCTACATGATGCATACTAATTGATTTGTTTCAGAAAGAAGACGGAATTCAACCACTCGAAGCAATGCTGTATACCGTTAAGAAAATTAATAGCGACGGACTTCTCCCCGGCTTCAAGTTGGGGGTAATTGCATTAGACAGTTGTGACAATGTGATTCATGCATTAGAACAAAGCCTCGATTTCATCAAAGGTATGTATGCCCGTATTTATATATTTTTCTAAATAAAATACGTATGCAATGAACTTTGATCATAAATCCATTCTTCGTCTCTAATGACTCATTTCTTTATTAGTCAAGTTGGGTAATTACATGCCAGAGCAACTATTGCGCTGTGATTACACGTCAAAACGAAAATAAAAATGTTAAAACTGAGATTGCATGAAAATCCAAAATCCAAAAAATTAAAAATCGATATTTTGGATTTTTCTGAGGTTGATTCGTGAGCCCTGGTGCTATTTTTTTAGGACTACGACACTGAATACCTCATAAAAATCAAAATACTCGTGCACACTCTCAAATTCAAGCGAAATATATTCAAATTGCGTTTAATCGTGATGCATATTTACCATAGCCTTTGAATATAATAATAAAAAATTAATAAAATGCAAAGTATTATGTTGTTGATATACACCAAACAGGTTATTCTTGTTTGACATTACTTTCCAATTTATTTTTATTTGATAAGTACATATTGACCGTGTTAATCGGTTCGCATTCGCACTTAGCTGCAAACTTGTCTGAACTTTCAATACGTTACCAAGCAACGTCTTATGCGAAATAGAAATGCTTCCGAGTGGAAAATTGTATCAGAAAACAGATGGCAACAAGTGGCGAGTTATTATTTGTTGTTTCTTTTGTAATCAGGGTTTATTGCCAGACTGAACGAACACCACGAGCAACAATTTATGTGTCATGATGGTCTACCACCCAAATATCGAGGCGGCGAATTCGATAGAATTGTTGGCGTGATTGGAGCACAGTCCAGTGCAGTTTCTCTTCAAGTTGCTAATTTACTTCGTCTTTTCAAAGTTCCCCAGGTATCACTTAATAAAAAGATATTTTTACTAATATAAAAAATAATTTACATAACACCAAAATGTCTAAAATTTGTTTTTAAATGTCTAGATTAGCTATTTGTCTACGAGTACAACGTTAAGCAAAACAGAGGCTTTTGAGTACTTTTTTCGCACCGTTCCATCAGATATTAACCAAGCACATTGCATAATGGCTATTTTAGGGTATGTCTGTTTCAGTTCTTAACGATTTGTTTTTTGGAATTGGATTGTACTGATCGCTCATTCCGATCTGATAAATTTAGTAATTAGTTTTCGATTTGTTAATTGGAAATAATGCGCACGTAAAAGCTGCTGTTGAAAATTTTATGCCCGTTTAATTACCTTTCGCACTTTGTAATTAGCTATTTCATTTGCTAGGCTTTTATTTTTATTTTCAAGGCAACTTTCAGTGGAATTAGAAAATCCAATCCAGTGGAATTTTCCAATTTATTTTATTTCTATTTGTTTATTTTTAAGGATGGAAATTCGTTCTTTTATAGACCCGTTTGCTGCTGCCAGCTTTTGTATATTTCCCATAGATGGCGTTGGAATGTTTTCTAAGACGACGCCATTGCAGCATAGTGAATTTCTAATTTATTACTAAAAAATAGCTTTAAAAAAGTATTCAAATCTGAATGCTTATTATTCTAGGGCTTTCAATTGGACGTACGTATCTTTAGTTTACGCGAGTACTGAATACGGCAATAACGGATTCGAAGAGCTTCAAAGACTAGCGCCTAAATACAACGTGTGTTTCGCTTTTCCACAAAGAATCCATGTGGATCAAGCTTCTAACGATGATTACGACGACGTCATTCGAAATCTCAAAGTTAAAACTAATGTTCGGGGTAGGATACCAGCTTTTTTTGTAAATATTTTTTCTCATGTCAGTTCATTGCAGTGGTTGTTGTTTTTACTGACAAGAGAACGGCGCATAATTTAATGTCTGCAGCTAAACGGTTGGATGTGGTTGGTCGCTTTGTTTGGATCGGCACGGATGGATGGAGCGGGAGAGCTTCAGTTACTTATGGCGTCGAAGAGGTTATAGAAGGTGCTATAACTGTTCAACCAATGGCTGGAATCATCAACGGTTTTGATGAATATTTTATGAGCTTAACTGCTGCTCACAACACTATAAATCCCTGGTATGATAATCATGATAATCTCTTTTGTTATTGACTAATATTAATCGTGATGTCATCAGGTTCGGTGAATTTTACGAGGAATATTTTCAGTGCAAACTGGACTCGGTGCGGGTGAATCCGTTTAACGAGTTGTATCCACCGTGTGGTCAGAAAGTGTATAAAGTATCGGAAGATAATGGGTACCACCAACAGTGGTATCTGCATTTTATTAGGGATGCTGTGTACGCTTTTGCGTACGCTTTGCGAAACATGCATACAAATTTTTGTAAGGGCAAACGTGGATTGTGTCGCGCTCTCGAAGAACGGATCGAAAAACACGATTTGAAATTATATTTGCAGAATGTAACATTTAAAGGTAAATGATATTTTTGAATGCCACTTTTTGTGGCTCGATTGAGATTATTCGCTCTTTTATTTTATTTATTTTTAGATGAAAGAGGAATTCCGTTTCGGTTTTTCCAGCGTGATGCGTTGCCGAGATACAGTATTTACAATTACCAGCGAATGGCTGATGACAGTTTTCAATGGATTGTTGTTGGAAATTATTCTTGTAAAGAATTTTTTAAATTTATACTTCGATTTTTTTTTCTACTTTATCTTTATTTATTTCCAGTAAGCGAAGATGCACAGCCGCAATTAGAAATCAATTCATCCGCACTAAAGTTCGTCGAATTAGAACCGCAGTTCCCAGCGTCATTCTGCAGCAAACCGTGCATCCCAGGACAGGCGAAAATGCAACAGGATGGCGACCACTGTTGCTGGATATGCACAAACTGCTCGAATTACCAATACCTCCAGGATGATTTTCATTGCCAGGACTGCCCACTCGGAACTCTACCATCACCGAACAAAAACCGCTGCATTCCAATCCCCGTATCGCATCTCGATTACAAAAACCCTTGGTCTATCGGGACAATAGCCATAGCCGGCATCGGCGTAATCTTCACAGCAGCTGTCGGCTTTATATTCTGGACGTACGCCGACACGCCCATTATCAAAGCAGCTGGGAGGGAACTCAACTATATATTGCTTTTGGGAACTTTTCTTTCGTTTTTAACGCCCTTTTTTATCGTTGCCAGCCCGACTCCGATGACGTGCGGGGTGGCCAGATTTTTAATCGGCTTTTGCTACACTTTATGCTACGCCGCCATCGTGACTAAAACGAACAGAATCGCGCGAATTTTCAATCCGAACAACCCGAACCCGCACAAAGCTCGATATATTAGCCCGAAATCGCAGCTAGTCATAACTGGTTTGCTAACCAGTCTCGAAATTGGCATTAATGCTGTCTGGTTATTTCATCGTCCGCCGATCGTCATCTCCATTCATCCGACACCCGAAGACAACATCGCCATTTGTGCCGGCGCTGACGATGCTTCTTATCTCGTTGGACTCGTCTATCCTCTCATTTTAGTCGGGATTTGTACAGTGTTCGCATTCAAGACGCGGAAATGCCCCGACGGGTTCAACGAAGCGCGGTTTATCGCGTTCACTAACTACACAACATGCATCGTTTGGTTAGCTTTTGTGCCCGTCTTCTTTGCAAGTTCGAGCACAATACAGAGGTCGCTAACGATTTCATTAGCATTAAGTCTGTCCGGCTTTGTTTTGCTCGGATGTTTGTTCGTTCCCAAGTTGTACATTGTGTTGTTGAAACCGGAGAAAAACACTAAAGAAGGTGTCATGTCGCAATGCCGGACAACGTTTGTGCCATCATCATCGATCAAGCAGTCGCAGCCTCCTTCAGGGAAGGAATTTCTCAATGGAAGTCAGTTCGATTTATTTATTTGTTTATTTATTTATTTATTTATTTATTTATTTTTTATTTGGCAGGTTTCAAGGCGGAAGCGCAACAAGTTAAAAATACTCATCTTCTCAAGAGATCTCATACTACTATAAATGACCACGACGAAAAACACTTTTTAGATTTGTTATCTTCCGCTGATGCGAAAATTTCTTCGCAAGAAATTGCGACGAAGGTTTCAACGGATGATATCTCAATACAAAACACGCAGTCGCACACTGTGTAGTGTAATATTTTCGAAATCATTGCACTTTAATGTGTAACTACTCTGTTTTAGGTAGGTAAAAGAAGGCTAGATATAATTGTTTTATCTGTATAAAGTTCGTGAAAGTGTAATAACGGGTTGTCTGTAAAGTATTTATAGTGTAATTATTTTGCGGTAGAGTTATGACATTTTTTATTACGGTATGTGACATAGATGCATTTGTATTTCATACGTAAATAAGAATAAACATTTGATATTGTGATAACGGACAACATATCAGTTGGGTGGACATCAGGGCCGGTTCGTGAGGCACTGGCTTCGGAAGATGTGAGAGAAAAACGCTTTGCCTACTAAAACGGAAGTATACATTTAAAAAAAAATAGGAAATAAATTTCGGTATACACTTTTACCGTGCTTTGAGACAAAAATACTGGAGCCAAGGTCGATTGACATACGAGGCACAATATTTAAAATACAGTTTAAATTCTAAAATCTGTTTTGAATATAAAATATTAAGTATTAAATCTTGTGCAAATCATGTCGAGTCGAGACATCTGAGTTAATTATAACATTAAACATGGGTAAAATGAGGCTACCGGTGTACTACAGGTTTGTTTACAATTGATTAACAGTTATATGTGGTGTGCAACTTGTTTCACGGTGTGTGTATGTGGGGGGGTATTGCAAACCGCATTTAATCATCGTTCTTTAAAGCCACGCGATTTAGTTTGAAGGTCCTTTGGGGTCGCAAATGAGCCGGAGAAGGAGACTGTCTTAAAATGGACGGAATGGATGGTGATTTCTTTTGTCCAATAAGCCAGTAGGTTTTCATGGTTCCTTTTCCCTAAAGTGTATATAATAAATAAGTAATTGTAATCGATTCTCTTTATCAATAATTGTTTTAACCTTAACTTCCATTTTGTCTCTATATTTGACTTCAAACCCGCCAACCAAGTCGATCGCAGCTTTAAAATGTTCACTGACATGGATTTTTCCGGCTGAAACATGTTCCGTTACACACCAACAGGTTTATTGTTAATTTATTTGTATCGTATTACATTCTCCAGTGGATTCCATTCGAGATGCCGTGTTTACTGTATCGCCAAACAAGCAGTACCGAGGCATCGTAGTGCCAACGACCCCAGCCACTACGGGACCTAGATTTTAGACGAAGTAAATGAAATGATTTCGTTTCGTTTTCAAGGTATTCTACCTGTGTGCAGTCCGATGCGAACGTGGATCTTTCTGCCAGGAATATGGGGTATGAAAAATCGATCAATTCCGTTTAGTAAATCTAAACTCATTGATGCAATTTCTGCAGCGTGTTGATAGCCTGAAATGGTAATAAGTAAAAATAGAAGTAGGGAAAAATTCTCGCTACCGATACTGCTATGTTGAGGATTTCGTGATTCCTAATAAGTTTTGCGTGTATTGTTAAGTAAGTAAACTCTAACTGTAACTAACAGGAATCATACAATCCTCGACATACCATTCCTTTGTGGCACACCACTAGCCACCATATATGCATCGCCGATAGTTTCAACTTTGTATACGTCATATTTTTCCAAGTGCGAGTCGAAAACGTTGTACAAAGCATTCAGAAGTTCAATCACCTGCAGTATAGAAATTTGTATTTTTACAAGATTTGTAAATAGAATTGATCACGGGGTTCAATTTTTATATTCAATATTTATAAATGAAGGGTGAAAACTGAAAATGTGATGGTTCCCCCACCGAAGCAATGCAGGAACGCTAAGGGGCTGTTGGAAAAAAAATTGGGACCCAACAATTTTTTAAAATTAGATTTTTGGTATTTTTATTTACAGACCCAAATCAAAAACTGAAATGAGTAGTTTTAGAATTTACCTCCATAGGTGAACTTATTGCTGATATTTCCGTGAAGCCAACAATATCGCTGAAAAAAATGGAAACTGACTCGAAACTTTCTGCCATTACCTATAAATAAATTATTTAATTAAAAAAAAAAAATTAATTTTCCAAGTTGTTTTTGTTTTTAGAAGAGATCCAAAAGGTTGCATTACCGATTGTCGAGCTTTCAGTTGTTCGGCAACCACTCGAGGTAACATGTTGCTAAGTAAACGATTGCTTTTGTTCTTTTCCATGTTCAGCTCTTGCGTTTTGATTAATAATGTGTTTGCAAAGAGCTGTATTTATAGGAAAAGATAAAGGTTACTTAAGAATATTACAACAACAAAAATTCACCTGAATGGTCCTTGTTAGACGCAGAGACATTATGATAATTACAGGTGATACAGCTAATGCAAAAATGAAAAAGACAATGCCAAATGCTTGTTGGTGATCAGCTGTTTTGATTTCATCGTTAACTTGGTTGGTAATGGTATTCCTCAAAGCCACCTTGAAAAATACGATGTCTTTTAAGTGTTTTAATACATTTGATCGAAAATACTTGTAAATTTCTAAGTCGACTGATGAAAACGTCCATTGTATCGCAGTAAGCAATTGCGTAGGATGTGTCTGGTTTTAGCCCTTTGCCATGAAAAATTTTATTTTTAAAAATTGTGATGTTACGTTCCATATTGACATCTGTAAGCGAGTCCACTAATTCTATATGGCTTTTGTTGACTAGGTAATTGATCCATTTCAAGCAGTCAAATCCTAGCGTCTCTAGTTGAAGGAAATGAAGTAAATAACTCTGTTCCAAATGCCCGAATGCAAAGTAACGTTGTCCGTAAAGTGAAGACATGCTGAAATTTTCCACTGCCATTATGGTGTACTTGTAAGCCAGAAGATACCTACAATTTAAAGGCCATACTGGTAATGATGAGTGCAAACAGGCCCGTTCCTAGGGTATTGTGGGGCCGGGTGGTTTTGGTCATGTTGGTGATGGTGACCCACACCCACAAAAATAAAAAAAGCTTTCTTATGAAATTCAGGTTAAAAATATTATCACTCAAAAAATGCAGTTTTAGGCAGAAAAAAATATTTTTCAGAGCAAAAAAATGCATTTTCAGACCAAAAAAGATGCATTTTTAGAGAAAAGGGTGCATTTTTTGAGAAAAACATGCAACTTGGGGGTCGCCTTAAACCTATTTTGTTGTTTAAATGCTATATTATAAAATTCGGCTCATACGAGGTCAATTTTATTGATTAAATGAATCGACCTCCTTCCTATCCGGTGGCGTCCCCTGAATTGTGGTGCTCGTGTGTCTTACACCTATGGTAGGAACGGGCGTGAGGAATTTATGTATAGAATGTCTTTTGAACTGCATCAAAAAAGCGAACTTTTACATTCAAAACTATTTTTACACGCATAAAGTCTACTTTTACTCATAAAGTCTACTTTTACTCAAAGTCTTCTTTCACACATAAGACACAATATCTACTTTTAAATCTAAAAACCGTACTTTTGCATTAAAAACCTCTACTTTTGTATCGAAAAGTTTGCTTTTGCATCAAAAAAGTCCATTTTCGCACTAAAAGAATTTATTTTTGTGCACGGCGTTTACAATTGCATCTAGAAGTAGTCATACTCGTTTCGATACAAAAGTAGAGGTTTTTAATGCAAAAATAGGGTCTTTTATTTTAAAAGTAGACTATAAGGTAGGCTTTAACGTAGACTTGTTCCCCCTAAACGTGCATACAAGTCTGCTTTGATTAAAAAAGTTCATCTTTGCAGACGAAAGACCTTCGTGATGGAACATGTTTTGCGCCTTATTAAAAAAAATAATTAATCCTACCTCCAAATTGAACTGCGATCAGATTCATTAATTCCTTTTGTCATGTGGTGTAGAAATGCGGCAATTGTAGCATCGTAAAAAGTGAGTTGATTTGAATTTTGAAACTTCATTAACGTTACATTTTTGCGGAACTCTTTAAGCTCTCTAATAAAACCAATTTTTGAACGAATATGCCCGGTTTTTGTTGTCAGATCGGGCCAAATATACAACGTGTTCAGTATTTCGTCAGTGTGTGCAAAAACCAGAGATATGTTAGTTCTGTAAACATTTCAATTTAATAAAGTACATTAGTAAGTGCAACGAGCTGAGATATTCAGTACCAATAAACGCTACCAAACCATTTGGAATTTAAAATACTTTTTTAAAAGATTTTGGAAGAAAATTACAAGTGATTGAATTTTTCAGAGAGATCTCTGTTTCCGAATGTAGAATTATGTTATGCAGTTAACGCTGTATACCGAATATCTCTAATACGATATTGTGAGTTGAAATTACTTGAGTTTAAGCGATCCAAACATAGAATACGAGATAGTCGCTCTTTCCTGTTGAAGACAACTGGCTAAGCGTTCCATATCCCTGGTTTGTGTTACCTTTTTAGGAAGATAATTACTTACTTTACAGTTACCGATACCAGAAATTGTATTTTTTCTATTTTTTCTATCACACAGTAACTAATATCAATGAAAATAGGGATTGCTCAAAGATGGTTTTGACTTCAAGTTGACTTCCGTATATAATTTCAAATATGCATTCTGATAATTTGCTATCTCTACTAGAGTCTTCATGCACTTTGGTGAGTGTTTGATAGGACGAAGTCTTAGAACCGACATAACAATTGGCGTTAATTACTGGAGCACTACAGGGTTTCTCTGACTATGTCATTTGATGTGAGCATATATCAATTTCCCATTGTAAATCATATTACTGTCTGACTTGAAGTCTTGCTCGGGCCAACTTGATCGAATAAATTGGCTTACTTTATATTGCTACTGACTGACTTACCTGATTTCCAATGGTATGCATTTCGTGTTTGTAGTTGACGAGACCAATCAAAACGATTGTGAGAAGTCCAAGCAAGTTGATAATTGGCACCAAAGGCAAAATAATCATTTGTGCTAAATGAAACTTTTTGCTTTTGGCAGTTACCGGATCAGTTGCGCAGCATACAGGCTTGACATATTAAATTTAGATTAATGTTTTTATTTTTTTGTTAAAAGTTGTAACGTACTTTTAAAGCGACAATATTTTGCTCGCTGATAGTTTCCGATTCAATTACTGAAACGTCTTTAGTGTCCGATCGTAACATGTCTGGCAATGCGGTAATACACGAGGGCCTAATTAATTAATTTGTAACTAGGAAGACGTTAAAATTACATTTATTTATGATATCAATGAGTGAGTGCTTACCTGAAGTTGGGCGAGAATGTGCATCGGCAACGTAAGAACACACTTGAACTATAATTTTGCGATGTTTAGAGGTTGCCTTTTAATTAATAAACTGTCTGGATTCTGTTGACTGTAATTCATCAATTTGACAATTGGGAAAATGAGAACAAGATTTTACAAGCAATTTCGATCACGGTCCAATATTAATTACTTATTTACCATAGTAACCACTTTTTTTTTCTTTTTTCTTTTTTCTTTCCTTTTTTTAGATCTCGTTTCGTAGCTGCATGGCATGAAATGAATATTGAAATAAATCATTTCAGTAAAACACAAATTGTGCTTTTTAAATTTTTATCAGGGATCAGGGATCAAAATGCTGACCAATCCCTTAAAAATGTGTATAAGTCATTTATAAAACTTAAAATTTTAGTGAAAACATTTTATTTGTTGGTGTGTACAGCAAAGCCGAAAAATAAACGTTAAAAAATGTCAAAATTTTATGGCATACAAATCGCAGTCTAAATTGAAAGAAATCCGATAGTGATGGGATTGTTTACCTTTTATACATTTTTGTTCTCAAAGAATAATAATTGTACAATAATTGATGTTTCAATTTTAAATTGTAAGATGTAAATGTCTTTCTTTATTTCTCTAATAGATGGCGACTCAATCTCAATCCGTCCACCAAGGTTGACCACCACGTGTCTGTGTCAGCACGAGCGTATCGGTGGAACGTTTCGGCTCGCGTTTTGGTTTGTTGTCTTAATGCTTGACATTGAGCACTAAAACTAACCAAGATAACTACAACTCCGTGCGCAAGTAAAACCAAAGATCCCGCAGTTTATCGTGTCAGAATGAATGGCTGCTCGAATTCAAGTTCAACCACAATAAACACTAGGTATTTCATTTCATCATCATTGATAACATTTACATTTAGTCATGGTACTATTTTATTATCAGGCTTACCGTACCGCCAGACTTTGAAGAAATCGAATGTTCCACAGATGATAGATTACTATTAGACGATCTGCAGAATGAAGATCACGAAGCATGGTTGATCAAAATACCTGCTAACGTAAGTTTAGAAGTGACAGCAACGGTGCATTTTAATTAATTAATTCTATTATTATTTACAGATTTCTTTGGAACATTTAAAAGGACATAAAATAAAATTAAATAAAAAGACTAAATTGGAATTGAACGTAAGATTGAGCTTTTACTTTGCAAAAACAGTTTATTTTAAAATATTGTTTTAAATTTAAGGATTCCAAACATTACGAATGTAGTGTGACAACGGCGAAGGAAATGTCTTCTTTAGAGGTATATTTTATTAATACGATGTTAGGTTGATATTTTATTTATTGCTTTATTTCAGAGATTTAATGTTGTAGTTCCATGTGCAGACAAAACATTTACAACGGGTACTTTCAGCGTGTCTGATATTAACAACTTCGCATTTGTTAAACCAAAAACATAATTTTTTTTAGTTGCAATCAAATTTGAAGGCCATATAGGTTTAAGTAATTATTCTGAACGAGTTCCTCGAGTAAACTTTGAAGAAATGGAAAAAGAAAAGATGGATTCTGCAGCTTTGCCATCGGGATTGCGACAAAGGCTTAAACCATTTGGAGCGGGTAACAGTTCAATTTTTGCTATAGCTGAATATTGTTGTTAAATGTTATTGATTTTGAAGGTTCACCTGAAAAGCGCAAAAGTACATCTAGAGGTGAAAAAGGAAGTCCGAAGAAAAAGAAGAACAGTGATCACGACGATTGTTCTCAGACTAAACGAAAGAAAAAGAAAACGATGAAAAAGATTGACCGTGACGAGACAAATGATTTATCTGATGACTTATTTGAATAATAAAATAATTTAAGAGTTTTTTAAATGAATAAAAAAAATCCTGACAAAACGAGATGTCTATTATTATTATTTGGCAATTTGGTCAAACAAAAAAATTAAATCACTTTGCGAAAAATAATTTAAAAAACAAAAATGAACAGTGTTACCGGATTTGCATTTTAGGCTGACATCTGGAGGCAGCTTAATAAACTAATTAACGCGAGAGTAAGGCGCTAGAGTTGACTCTGCTTGTGTATAAATGGCGGATAGCGTGAAGGTGAGTGGTACCGACAAAATCGCAGATTTTAAATTTATCCATTCAATTAAGCCACCAAAAACATATAAAGATGCAAGTAAAATACTTAAACAAATGTCTGAAAAGACAGGTACATTTAGAACTTGCTTGTACAACCAACGTACGACAAGCGTAAGTATCACTTAAAAGTTACAAATGTTAAACTCGTTCCTTATCTCTTTCTATTTTCATTTACAGAGATGTAAAACTGTTTACGCACTCGTAACGGGTACAATGAAATACAATTCCGTTTTAGACGATCTGATTGAATCCACCTGTTTGTCTAAAGAAACTAGATTAGACAAAGAACTTGCCAAAGTTTTAATTTTTGAATTGTTCTACGGCAAAAAGAGTCTCCCGGGGAATAGTAAACCCGTTTTGAAGATTTTGGAGAATAAGAAAGAGTTAGAAAAAGGGTTGAAAAGGGTCCTGAAAACAAAGAGTGTGGAAGATTTGTCCACAACAGGTTGGTTGGTTGTAACACGTGGGAATTGGATTGCAATTGAAAGGATAAAAGCGAAATGTTTAAATGCTACCCCTTCAATTACTTTCTACCACCTAATTTCATACAATGTTTTATTTTCAGGCATAATTAAACTACTAAACCCACACAAATCCATTGGAAAATTATTTTTGTTTGGCCATTACAATGTATAAATATAAACCACAGAATCAGGAGCCATACCCGAATGAAAGCAGTGGCGTCCTTCGGACCATGCTCATCTATTCGCTACTTATGGTGTCGTTACCGATTATTATGTACTTTGTAACCTTATCGGCCCTTGAAACTATCCTCAAGTGGACTGTTATTGACAGTTACATGTATGCAACTGCAGTTGCAGTTATAACTGTTCACGTGATTCTTGGCTTATTTGTCTACCAAGCTTACAAGGAACCTGTCAGCTATCAACCTATCATGGCGGGGAAGGAAGATTAAAGACTTTGATTTTTCTGTGTTAGTTTCACCATTCCAATTATATTGTAGTAAGATGATTTATCGTAGACAAATTAATTTGATAATAAAAACAATTTGATGGATTATGAAATGGGTTTTGTGGTTTAATTAGAAGCTTTGTTTAATCAAATGATAGCTGTATTGGCAAAATAAGCTGCTCTATTGATTAAATAAAGTACTGAATATATTTTTTTAATGCGAGCAAATTATAATAAAATTAAATTTCGGTTTAATTATGTTTTTCAGTTTCGTTCCCAACCTATGTTAGGATAAATACTATAAAGACAAATATTGAAGATGTTTTATGTTACATGGACCAACACGATTATAGTGAAATTCATTATGACCCTGAAATTACTTACGAAGAGTATGAAACTCGATTATTATTATTTTTAAATTTATTTATTTATTTATTTGTTTATCTTTTTCATAAAATTACTTCTGTAGGTACATAAATTTGATAAAATCACTCGAACATGGGTCATTTGTTCAGGATTTTCATGTTGAATGTTTGCTCGTTTTTCCATCTGGAACTTCGTTTTATCATAACCAATTATTCCGACAAAACCAAATTATTATTCAAGACAAGGTATGTAACAGTAATAATAACAATAATATATACCAACTAAGAATCGCTCTCGAATAATAGCAACAGCTATAATTCAAAGCTGTTATTAAATGAATTTCAGTATTTTCATGCGAAAATATGCTATTCTTTGAGTATTTAACGTGCGCTACGAAAGTAGAACAAATGCTACGTTTGTTGTACGTGTTCTACGTTCGATTGTAGTCGCATCTGGCAGCGGCGATTTGGAATAACAGCCGCAGCTCTTAATTGAAGAAATACGGCATGCTTTACTTTACTTTTTTAATTTATGCAGAAAACTATATTAAAATAGTTTTAGTTACTTTTTAGGAAGACATTTTCAGTTACTTGTAGTTATTCGTTAAAGTACCGTAACAGAAATATTTTAAATTAAATTTTTTTAAATTAAAAAATGAGTACAAATCTAATGTGTTAGTGGAATAAGGCGTTGCTCCCTAACACTAGAAATCCAATCAGGTTCATTGAATAGTAAACAAGCACTGCAACACCTGCCTGTTGTCAATTCACGGAAAATGAAACAGTAATTGTCCAGATTGCGGTTATAATTTTAGTCATGAATACGAACGCTTTACTGCAATTAACTAAATCGATTTTGACAATAAATAAGTAAAAAAAAAGATTGTTTTTTTTAGGCTAGCTGTTTTCCTGCAGCTTTGTTAAACCCTACACCTGGCAGTACTGTAATTGATGCTTGTGCAGCACCTGGAATGAAAACAACTCATCTTGCTATGTTAATGGAAAACAATGGGTATGAAATAATTTATGTAATTTTACATTTTTTTTGAGTAAAACGATTTGATGTACCAATATAAAGTGACATGATAATGTAATATAAAAAAGTATTTAATGATTTGGCCTACTTTCACGTGTAAGGTCGTTTTTAATTGATAAACAGTTATATCAAAGTGCACAATCTCGTGAAAATTGAGGGACAATTTTTGACATTTGTCAAACAAACTGGGTCGGACATTTTTTTTATTTTTATTTTTATTTTTTTTTATTTAATAGGCAACTCTTAGCTGTGGATAAAGATGAAAAAAGAAAAAAATCACTGGAAAATAATTTACAATCATGCGGTGTTACTTGCGCCACTTGTTATTGTCGTGATTTCACAGATATTGATCCATCGGAAGAACCTTTTTGCACCGCCGAGTATATTTTGGTGGATCCTTCATGCTCGGGATCGGGTAAAATAAAAATAATTAATTTTTTTGGGGTTATTAAATTATTCTATTTAGGAATGGTTAACCGACTTCGCGAAGGTTCAGCAATGGCAACGAATAATTCTGCTGACAGACTTCGTAGATTAGAATGGTTTCAAAGAAAGTGTTTGGGTCATGCGATGAAATTTCCAAATGTCAAACGAATTGTGTATTCAACTTGTTCCTTCTCTACGGAAGAGAATGAAGCTGTAGTCAGTAGCGCATTAAAAGAACACAGGGATGAGTTTCGTTTGGTTAAAAAGCTGCCCGATTGGCCAAGAAGAGGAATAACGGAAGGATTTAAACGGATGTCACGGGCTATTCGAACCGATCCACAAGCTGACTTGACTGGGGGCTTTTTTTTTGCTGTAATTGAACGAAAAAATAAAGTGTAAACCAAATAGAAAAAAAAAATATAAACGTTTTTCAGTATAAGTTGAAAAGAAATCGAAAGAAATGATGACATAAACTGAATAAAAACGGATTTTTTTTCTTCCTTGTGTAATATGAGAAAATGCCAAGAAAAATATATTTCCTGATATCATCATAAATATTAAATAAATTGATAGACAATCAATGTTTAGCGTTTTTTATTGCGACATTACATACGTAACTAAGTTCAGCCAAGTAATTACATCCGACTTGAATTTATTGCCAATTTGTTATTATTTTATAAAACTAAACTGGATTAAATTTTAAAAAAGTTATTATTTATTTATTTATTTTATGGTTTATTCAGTTAAGTGTCCAATTGTTTAACTATAACATCGATTTAATAAGTCAATATTTTGTAGAAAGAAGAGGAAACAACGAAAAATTTGATAGCAATACAAGGTAACTTTACTCGGTTGGCTAATATGTGATTGGTCAATTCCTTTTCGATTCACTTGTTTGGTCGTCCAGGAGACAGGATAAACATTTTGCCTGACCACTGGTCATTTTCTACACGGTTCCACTCACTTACCGGTGCTCAATTTTTATCGTACACTTGTTCCTAGTTCTTCTGGTAAGTTTTAACGCATTACTGTACTTATTTTATTTTTAAATTATGGTTTAATAATTCTATTTTTGTAAAATTAAAACTTAATTACTGAACAATGACATCTGTCTTGGTTCTAATGGAAATAGTTTGTTAAAAAAAGTCAATAATACCGTATTGGTGGAAAGAACTTTATTGATATTAAACAAAAAATGTTTAAAATGTGAATCCATAGGGACAGTTCGTAATACTAAGAATTCTTGAGCAGTTATCATAGTTTAAAATATATTGGATTTTTGTTGTTGTGTATCAGGATTGATGTAGAGGACATTTATTTAAGTATAGTTTACACCACTTTTAATCGATTTGTTAGGCAAATACGAGAGATAATATTTGTTTAGTGTTTGTCGTTAAGGTTAATTGCGTTGTAACTGTTAAATAATTAACTAATGCTGAGGTATTTTGTTTTATTTATCCAAGTTGCTAAGTTCTACAAATTAAATTAAATTGACACTTTTGTTTCTTTTTATTTATTTATTTATTTATTTATTTATTTTTTGATTTTAGGTTCACATGATTTATTAACTATGCAGAAATCGGAAATAATGAGAAATAAATTAGCATTTGTCATCGTAACGACCAATTTACATGAAAAATGGATACAGTTTAAATTGAACCTTTCGGAATAAAACCAGCAATTTATTTACAAAAAGCGAAGAAAAAGGATTAAAATATGTCAACTAAACTACCGCTTCCTGTCTTCTACATTCCTCCGCGGCCTCCTCAGAGACAACAAGCTGGAAAAGACCACGTCCACATTGACCACATTCACATTACCCCCGAAAGACTACCCAAATCTCCACCACCTAAGCCAAAGTCAGCTAGAATTGTCCCGAAACCACCGAAACCAGGAACAGCAACAGTGAAAAAAGCCATTGATCCACCCGCAAAGCATGACGGGAAAATCCAATTGGGACTGCACCATGAAACAGAAATCAAGCGCAGACATTCAGCTCATGATGAGGTACAGGAGGTGCAAAAAGCTATTCGGAAGATCGAATTAGTCAAACCTCCTCCTGCTGCTGCTCCTGAGGTTGCGAAAGCGCTGACTATCATCAAATCTAATGTCAAGTAAGTTACTTAACACAAATTTTTAAATTTTTAAATTTTTAAATAAAAAAAAAAAGACGAAAAAGTTACAATGATTCATCCGGGTTTTCAGTTTTTTCACACATTTCGAAACCTTATTATTTTAATCTTTTGACCAAAGTTTGAAACATTTGTAACCCAAATTGAACCCCTTTAAAGTTGCTACTCGACCTGGCACGCGTGTGTACATGTACTGCTCCCATTTGAAGTTGCTTCTCGGCGTGGCACGCGTGTCAGTATGGCAGTGCAAATGTGTAACACTCCCTTTTAAGCCGGTTCACGGCGTAGCATGCGTGTATTGCGGTACAAACATGTACAACTTTTTCTTTTCTTTACAGAATGGAAACTAAGACAAAAAAACCAGCGACAACACCTGGTCCAACAACGAGACATGGCCGTAAAACTCGTGGAGGAACGTTCAGGGCTTATGGTTACGAAGATCCTCTTTTTGACGGTACTGGACGTGACTACAGAGCACGTTTGGTGACATTCTATAAAAATGGTGACCCGTTCTTTACCGGAATCAAAACTTCATTTCGGCCAGGAAGAGATTTTGCTAGTTTGGAAGCACTTTTTAACTATTTGACAACACGAATGGACTTGCCGTTAGGTGTCCGTTACATTTTCACGGTGGAAGGTGTCCGAATTCGGAGGCTGGACGAATTCGAAAGCGGGGCGTCTTACGTTTGTAGCAGTCGGCGGAAATTCGAGCCTTTGAATTACACGGTAGATCACAAAAAAATGTGGAATCCTCATTTGAAATTTGATACTCCAATAAGTGAGGAGTTGAAATTATTCCGAGCACCATCGCCGCCCGTCAAAAAGATTAATGGGGTCCGAGAACGATGGTCACCAGACGCACCTTATAATGGCTCGCTGCCAGGGTCCCGAGAGGGTCGAGTTATTAAAGTCATTAATAACTTGAACCAAAAAATTCAGGTAAATGATTTAGAGTAGAATGGATTAGTAAAAATGTTCTGTTTAGTTTTGGAAACCAAATATTGATTTATTTAAATGACAAAAATAGATGAGAAACATTTAAAACAATAATTTAAGGTTTAAAAAGTCTCACATTTCAATTTTGTCATTTTTTTGGAGTTATCAATTTAAAAAAAAAAATTATGTAATGGAATTCAAAGGCCATTACTTTCTCAGGCCTTATATTGTTTTGATGTATTTGGTTTTGATGCTTATCTCTTAGAATGACGGCGATCAATAAAACAAAATCGCACATAACACGTGTGCGAGTTAGCGAACGTTCAATTACATATGTTTACGGGTAGGATAAATGGCGACGTTTGACATTTGGCTATAAATCACGATTTTGGATAAAATTTTACTACATTAAAAATGTATTGCGTGTTGGATAAGCAAATCTTGCTTGTTATACAAGTTGGGTTTATAAACGTTGTTGAAGAGCCATTTGTCGTGACCAAATTGTAGGTAATTACTTTGCAAGTAGGTCGAATCGGAGGTTATATGAATTTTTTTTCCTTGAGCTAATTATTGATTTTGTTACATGATCGATAATATCAGTTCAAATAGTTTGCAATGTTTACACGCAAGATTCCAAGGAAAACTAAATGCGTGAGCAGTAAAATTGTAATAACCTTGAGTATAATGGAAGATAATTTGCTTTGCAAATGAATCGAATAGTTTGAAAAGTTGAATGGAGTGTTTGAATTCTATTTTGGTTATGAATTTAATTAACTAACTGCGATACTGTTTGATGTTAGTTGAAGATAGTCAAAGTTTTTTGTGGTTTATTTTATTTTTCTTGAATTTAATTAGTCACACAATCACTTTTTACGAGTTTGTGTTTTTATTTGATGTCAATTTACTAAATTAGATATTGAATGATGAAAAAAATTTATGTGAGGGAATCATTAAACTCGACCTAAATGCACTATGACCTAAAAAAAATTATGTTGGAAGTATCAGGCTAAGCGTTATAGCGCACGAAAACCAATTTATAAGAATTATCTCATCTCTCCAACTTTTACAGATTAGATTTTTTTTTTATGAATGAGTAAATTAAGGCCTAGGTTATTACAACTAGAACAGTAAATAGTGATAATTTTTTTTTTGCGCAGTTATTGATAATGAAAAGGACGTTTTTTGTTTGTATTAAAGAAACAATTTATCAAAATGTTTATTGAAACGACGCCAAAAGCAACCTTGACTAGAATAAAAATTTTAAAAAAAATTATTTTTAAGAAAAACAAATCGATTCTTTATCGTGGTAACTGGTACTCAAAAGAAGCCATATCATCCCGTTTTAATAAATAAGATAAAATATTAATGCACCACACAAACTTGTGCCAGATTTACTGTTATATAATTAGTTGTTGTCACGTTGAAGTGTTAACATGGCAGAAAAACCTATATTTTGATTTTGTCGTTTGGACGATTTCCATGGTAGTTAGATGCACTTAAAATCCAAGAAAAAAATCAATGCCAAACAACTCAATGAAAAATGATCCTCTCATCTTTCTCTTTCTCGTCCATTCATCCATTTTTAAATAAAAAATTATTTTTATTAATATTTTTTTTTCATTTTTAAAAAAAATTTAGAGTCGCATTCTGTTGAATTTGAGGACAGCACAACCGTGGGAAGAGGTGCTGGAAGATCTCGGACAAGCATTGAAATTAAAAGGAGCGAAAAATCTGTACACGGTTAACGGGCAAGAGGTAAATCTTATTTAATGTACCAGAATTGGTGAATCAAATGTCCCCTTTTGTAAAGCGACGCCTAATTGATGATTGCATGGAAACATGTGCCCGCGAAAATCATTGAGAAGTTTGGGTGCAATCCAACTTTTTTTTTTATTACACATTATTGTACTCATTCTGGTCGTTTACTCGTGATGCTACGTAGAATATAAACCAATGAAATGTGTGCTCTAAATAAATGTGACATATGGCCTTCAAAAATTGTGGACGAATGGAAAAATTATGTTCTAGAAATCACGAAGTCAATTCGTGTTAAACGATGCAATATATTACAATTAGCCATTTGAAAGAACGATAGATTATCTAGTTCGATTAAAATGGTCTTGTTTTGAGATTAAATGTGACAATAATGTTAATTCCTTGGTTCTTGTGTGATTAATTTACAGGTGAAAAGCTTCTCTCAGCTCCGCAATGAGTTCAAAGACGTGGAAACTTTCTATTTGGATACGGGGGAATCGCAAATCGGTCGAACACGCGGCGATAACCGTAAAGAAAGTTCACGGTCTCTCGACGACGTATACGACCATCAACGCGACAAGAGGGGTAAGCGACCCGGCAGTGCCCCTCCCGTCCCCGGGGACAGAGGTATGTACTACGAGTCGAAGGGACGGCGGGGGGACAGGGCTGTGCTACCTTTAAATCCGGGATATTACGATTAATTAAAAGAAAATCAATTTATTGTGACATTTAAAAGAAAATTAAATAGTAAATAAGTGATTTAAAAAAGAAATAAAAACAGTTAATTAAGTGATTTAAAAGAAATAATAAAAATAGTAAATTAAGTGATTTAAAAGAAATAATAAAAATAGTAATTAAGTCTTATTTTTTTAAAGAAGTAGTAATTAAGTGATTTAAAAACAATGGTCATGAATTTTAACTTTTTGCAATGTCACAGTTATCACGTATTACTAATTTTAAAATTCAACGTGAAATTTGAAGGAATTTTTTTTGTGTGCATTTATTACTTTATAATAAATCGGCCGTAAAAGTAGACAATTTGTGATGCAGGGTTTGCCAAGCGACGCTAAAGTGGATGCTATAAAGCAGATAAACATTTTTTTAAATGGAAGAAAGGAGCGACGTGAAACTGATTTGAGTTGAGAAGGAAAAACAGATATTGTATGTGTAGTATACAGTAACGAGAAAGACCTCATTTTGTAAGGTTTTTTTTATTTTTTATTTTTTTTTTTTATTATTAATTTTTTTTTTTGGTTTATCACTTAACATTGTGCATGTGATATATTTGTTTTATGTTTTCGAAGACATTGATGCTAGAGTTAAACTACAATTTTTTATGCTTGAGCATGAATTTGGTTTTTTTTTTTAAATTAAATTTATTTTTAATTTTGTGTGTGTGTGGTGCTAAGTTAAAAAATAATCAAATGTAATTAATATCTTAAGTTTAAGCATTACTACAATTTTTTGTTATTGTAATACGTCATTTTTTAGATCTAAAAATAAAACGTTTATATCGTCTAGAAAAAGTTGCAATTTTATTACTTTTTGTCTTCAAACTCGTCAAACGCCACACAAAAACGTAAGTTTTTCTTTTATTTTGTAATTTAGCGTGTAAGTTTTAGGTTAAGACAATTTTTATTTCTAATTTTGTTTATTTTTTGATGAGATGAAATTTAAATATTTTTAATAACGATAAAAGAACTCGAATTTTTGTTGTGTACATTTGCTGACCCGAGTTTTGCTTTACTGCCTTACGTCTGCACAGACAGATCGAAAAGACTTCAGGTCTAACTTGAGTATAATAGACAAGACAATGAGGAAGGGGCGGATCTTGTATTGACGACTAAAACAACATTAATCCATACGGATGGCATAAAATTATACGTTATATATTTACAAACTTTTACTTGATTAGTGTGTGCCATTATTTCCTGTAATTAACTTTTTGTGCGGTACTTATTTCATGTTTAATTTTTCCAGATGAAACTACAAATGATGAAAATGGCGATATCGTGGCCTATGCTTCACCTCCAAATGAAATTTATGAATCGTCAGTGGCTCCTGTACGAGTTTTGATTAATGGCGCTCGACGTGATTTTTATCCGCCCATACATCAACGATTGCGAAGTGATTTATCAGCTCCGGAGAAGTTTCTCAAGTTGGATTGGGTGTATCCTTTTGACCAGTCTTGGTTTATTTGCTCCGATATAATCAAATATCGTATAAAATAAAAGTTTAATTTATTTTACCTTTCATTTATTGGCATTTTAATGGGGGAAATTAGTTTTTCTATTGAATCTAATATTTAAGACACAATTAGTCGTTTCTAAGACTCGTAAAATCTTTAAATTTCTCGTGTACAAGACGTGACGTCTACTAAAAATTGGGATCGATGAACTTGACTTTAATTGACTTGTTGCTTAGCAACATACAAATAATTGTAAACAGTTTTAACATAGGAAGAGAAAAAAAAATCAATGAATGTTTTGCACAAGGAAGGGACGAGCCAAATCATTAATACGAACATAAATCCAACGCAATCTTAATTTATATGCGACTTATTTAATTTAAAATAAAAACTAAAATGTGGTTTTTAAAACGATTACTGACGTTTCTGACAGTTTTTTTGATGTGTGGAATATTGCTCGTTGTCAAACATCCTTAAACATCTAAGAGTTTGCTTATAATTATTTTTAAAAAAAATTACAACAAAAAAATAATTCTAGCTGCACCTTTTCTTAAGTAAAATTAGATACGGGTACCGTGGTTATGACTCCAAGGACAATCTCAAGATTCTAGCTACTGGAGAACTGATATACTATGTTGCGACTGTAGCTGTTATATACGACAAAATCAAACACAGACAAAGGCATTATATGGGCCATACTGAAGACATCACTTGGTAAGTACTCAAAATGTAAATCACCAAAATAAATGCGTAAATAACACTGTAAAAGCCACCCTAGCTGCACCTTCAAATAAATAAAAATGCAAAGTCATTAAACTCGATATTACATTTTATTATTTTAATACAAAAACGACAATAAAAATTAGTACAAACGTAATATATTATGATATAGATGTTACATGGTAACAGCATTTCCTTTCCTTTGAACTATTTGTTCCAGTTTTTCTCGGTCTACATAGGGTAATCGTAATCCTTTCTTAATGTAAACCTCTTTGTCATCATCATCTAAGCTTCGCCACGAGTTGTAAATGACATTCATCTTCTCTTCAGCTTTCGTGTAAATTAATTTATCCAAATTCTCCTTTGCATAAACCAAAAAACCCCAATATTTTCTACTTTTCTCACAAGGTTCCTTCTGGATCAAAGCAATCGTTTTACTATTGTTTCCAGACCTAACTTCTGAGTCTTTTTTGTTAATTGGTTTTCTTTTTATTTGATCTCGGTTTTTATTCTTATCTGCTGAATTGATTTTCATTTTTTTCTTGCATGCACGATGAGTTGTTTCTCGTTTTGGCTTTCCAGTCACTTGGGCATTATTCATGGCTTGTAAATAATGTTTTTTCTCTTCGTAATACTTCATTCGGTATATTTTTTTCTTAGCAACAGGCAACTTTCTGTATTCTTCTCCAGCTAGCGATGCTAACTGTGTCATATTCATTTCTGGGTGTTTCTCCTTTAATTTATCTTTCACTTCAAGAAAAAAATGTATAAAAGGAAAAGTGGGTGGTTTTAGATTAGTCATCGCAGCAACTTTGTTCAGCGACTTTTTCTTGGGTGCAATTTTTGCTAATTTTTTCTTGGGTGCACTCTTCACTGATTTTTTATTAGAATCAACAATCTTCACTGACTTTTGGTTTGTTGCATCACTCATTTGAGTCTCATTATTTAAGGCACTATTTCTAATTGACAGTCTCTTTGACCTGGTGGTTTTCTCTATCTTTTCCACATGCGCATCAACTTTTTCTCCACAGTTAACGACAACCCGAGACCAATTAGTTTGTGTCAATACTGTCTCTAACTCTAGATTAAACTTACCCTGTCCAACAACATCATGTTCTACCGAATTTACATCCGTTTGAGTACTAATATCTTGCACTGGTACCTGTATTTCTTCAAAAAGATCATCAAGATCCGTCTCATCCGCTGATATTTCATCTTTGGTGTCTTTTACAGTCATGTTGAGCTCCATTTCATTCGATGTCGCCGTTAGTGTCTCAATATTTTCAGTCAATTGCAAATTCCCAGCAGAAACAACCCTGGGAGTCGTAACGTTGACCAATGAAACGTCAAAGAATTTCCCGGCATCAACCAGAAGTTCACTCAGAGTTCGGTGGCGACGCAACATTTCAGTCACTTCCAACAATTTGTCTCTGCAATCATTAGCGGTGAATAGACTGAATTTAATTCTGTTCCAGTCCAATAAACTGATCGAATTCCTATAATTTAGTATGTCATTTTCGGGAAGGAATTGTTTGGCTGTTTTGAGCAGGTGTTGAATATCTTGAAAAGTCCAATCCTTACTGACTGCAGATGAAAGACAATCAGTATTAATTAATTAATTAATTTGTTTTTAAAAAGTAGTACCATTTCTGCTGTTGTTGTGGAGGTCGATGTCTTCCGTCGAAACCCCTGAGTTAGTGAATGTGGTAGTCATTAATATCTATAAAAGTACAAGTTTAAACTTTTAAAATTCATATTGTAACATTAATATGTTATTACAACGCTAATTACAGTGTTGGACGCTAAATTGTCACCCAGAAACGCAAGAAAACAATGGCGAACTCTGATTTCAGTAATTTGTCACTAGGGTACTTTTGATCGATTCGTACGAGGGTACTAAAAGCAATACAAACGCAAACAAAAAAAATATAAAAGTTTTGAATTGTCAGTTTCTGGCATAACCTAGCAGCTTACTCACTGAAGATCGTTGTTGGAGTCCAGTGTTCCACTGTTGAAAGTTCAGATAGAAGTGCTGGAATTGCATCACTTGACTCTTATTGCTGCCTTACAAATTGGTAACATAAACACTACCCCATCTGTAGACTATAAATGTAAGATGACACCCCGGTAGTTGACGGCTTGCAACAAACGACGAGAGGCCGGGGAGGGAAATTCGACAAACAAGACAAAAAATAAATTTTGTAACATAAACACTACCCCATCTGTAGTCTGTAAGATGACACCCCGGTAGTTAACATCTTGCAACAAACGACAGGAGGCCGGGGAAGGAAATTCGACAAACAAGACAAAAAATAAATTTCGTTTATTAAAAAAAAAACAAATTCTCTCTGGCTCGCGAGAAGCAAGTGTATTACTTTTTAAACTGTTATTATCGTCTAACGGAAATATCATTACTACTTCCTGGTGGGAAACCTCTATCTTTTACTGTTTTATTCGTACAATTTAAAAAAATTACAAAACAATAATTTTCTAAAATTCCCTTCGTGTGCCGCGTTATCCTTAAAAAGATTGTTTTCAAAGTCTAAAGGTATTTTAACGAATTTTGCTCCCACGGCTTAGCAATTGGTAAACAACAGCCCTGATAGCATCAAAGTGCGCAGCTGGCAGATGGCTATAAAATTACAACCACAGGAAAGCCAGAGAAAAAAAATAATTTACAAAACACTTTATTTTGTTTTTATCTTACTTCTTCACAATTAATTCGTACAAAATAAATGCAATTACAATTACAAAACATTTGTATTCCAAAGTCACGTCGTAGAAATGCATGATTACAACTGAATTCATTTCACAGCTGCTCTAGGTGTAAAAGAAGTCATATTGACTTGACTCAAAACTCTTTCCTGCATCTTCTCTCTGCTTTCGTAAGGCAATTTAAGAGCTTTCTTAACATACTCCTCCGTCTCGTCATCTTCCAAGCTGCGCCACAAATTGTACATCACGTCCATCTTGTCTTCCAACTTCGTATGTGTCAATTTCCCTAAATTCTCATCCGCATACCACAACAAACCCCAATAATCTCTTCCAACATCCGTAGATTGTATATTAGCCAACATATCCATTTCTTCGCTCTTCTCGGCTTTAATCGGAATATCGACAGTCGGTGCTAAAATATCTTCACTCGCTGGCTCGCAATTATCATCCATCGCAACTTCCGCTCCACTAACAACATCACCCGCGATTTCTGTGCCGTCGATAAAATCTTCGGTAGAATTGTTCACTTTTTTCACGTCACGATCATCTTGCTCCAATTCGCTTTTTCTTTTCCCATTCGTTTGGATCTCTTTAATTTTTTCGTCGTAAATTGCTTTCTGTTCGTAATATTTTTGCCGGTACTTGTCTTTCTCGGATTCGGGCAACTGCTGATATAGTTTTCCGGCGAACGTGGCTAATTGATTTACAGTTAGGTCCGGGTTGTCTCTCTTCAATTTCGCCCTTACAGCGCAGAAATATTGAATGAAAGGAACGAGAGGTCGTTTGATGCTACTTTTCGCGGCTTTTACCTTGCGCTTGGTTACTTTTTTTCGCGGTTTTGGTTTTGCATTGCTCGTTTTCGCAGGTGCTTTTTTAGTTGGCAGTGATGGTGGCTTAGTGATTTTATCCCCACAATTGACCACGACTTGTGACCAATTTGTGCGCTTCAAAATATCCTGCAACGACACGTTGAACTTATTGTCTTCGTCTCCCTGTTCGATTCCGGCGTGTTTGTCTCGCGTCGTGTCCATTTCTTCCGTGGTTTTGTCAAGTTCTTTATCATTCGATCTTCTCGAGTTTAAAAATAATTTCGTCGGTTTTGCACTTTGACCGTTGGCGCCCTGCTTGTCCATTAAAATAACACGGTTCCTTAAGGTAATTGTATTTGCTAGCATTTCAATTGGATTTTGTTGCGGGGTGCTGAAGGCCGCAGAAACTGCATTTTGCGGTGTGGGTGCTTGTTCCTTTTCAAATTCTTCGTTCCTGGCGCTCGCGGTCTCTTTTTCTTTGAATACAAAAATCTTTTCTGCATCATTTACAATTTCCGTCAATGTTCTAAAACAACGGGTGCTCTCGAGTAACTCCAATAACTTGTCCCTGCATTCTGCCCCGGTGAATGAGTTGAATTTGAGTTTATTCCAGTCCAACAAGTTAACTGCGGTTGAATATTTGATCGCATCTTTATCTGGAAGATGCTTTTTGATTTGGTTGAATAATCGTTTAACATCTGGAAACGTCCACTGCGCATTGGTGGTCTCTAGAAAACGCAATAAACATTTGTCAAAAAATTGTCATTGAGATTGTTATTTTAATAAATGTATTGTGCATAAGACAATACGCAAACTTACGGTCCAAGTCGAGTCGTGGGGCGTCAGCGCGGGAAACGCTTGCGTTCGGAGTTCGAGGTTCCATTGAAAATTTTAGTGCGCTAATCACGAGTCTGTGAAATAAAACATGTTGCCAATTAAAACATTAGGAAACATACTTATAAAATAACAGACCTACTTGCACGGATACACTACAATAGACTATAGTCGAGTGAATTGAATAGCCCTCGTTTAATCGCGTCACAGGCACGGTGATCACAGTCGATGATACAGCCGGTATATTACTTCGGAGATTTGTCACCAGGTTGTGCGTTTGCTTAGCTTCCGTCATTCCAACTTCCGTTCACAAATTTTCCGACTATTTGAATTATTTTTGTGGATCTTAGTAAATTTATCTGCACCAAATATTCAAAAATGCCTTTCTTTCAGCTTGGCTTTGACAAACAACGCGGACACGTGCGCAACCGGACAGAAAGAAGGAAAAGGAAAAACCGGCATGGTATTCTTTTAAAAAAAGAAACATTTTTATGTTTAATAGCGTATATAAAATAAAAGAAATCTATAAATTTATATATTTTTAATGAAGGCCCATATTCGTGTGTGGGATGTATTCAATTTGACAACTTTGACCATCATTGGAGTAAATGAAGTTGATAACGGAGTCGGAGCACTGGCATTCTCTAGACAGGTAAATGCAGAGAGTTACTAAACTATTCTCTCGTTTGATGGTTTTGATAAAATGTTGTTTTTACTATTTCATTTAGAATGAAGGTGGTTATTTAATGGTAATGGATGACAGCTCGGATCATGTTCTCTCCATGTGGGATTGGAAGCACGAACGAGTTTTAGGAAGAACAACCGTATGTATTCGATTCGGAATATATTTTATCGTAAAGAATTTTAACAATTTATTCTATATTTTCAGACGTACACGAGAGAAGTTAATGGCGGCAAATTCCATCCCCACGATGACAATGTTATAATCACTTTTGGTCGGGCGCACTTAACTGCTTGGCGACGTCGCAAAGATGGCATGTTTCAAAAGAATGAACTAATGAAAACAATTGTACGTTTGTTTTGAAAAAAATAATTATTTTTTTTATTTTTAAATCGAAATAATAATTTTGTTACTTTAAGGGTGATAATATTTTATGCCTCGAATTTGATGAAGATGGTGATGTGATCGCTGGCGACTCATCAGGCGCAATATCTGTTTGGACCGATAGCGGTGACGGCAGTTTCAGATTGTACAAAGAATTTCAAGCACATCAGGTGTGAATTGACAACAATTTAAAGTTTTAGTCAAATTATATTTGTGAATTTCGATTAATTAGAGAGGAATAAATTCGCTGCTTGTTTTGGCCGATGGAACTCTGCTTTCCGGTGGTAACGATCGTTACATTAAAGCGTGGAGGAATGTGAAACAGTACAAATTGATGGCAACGACTATGGTGAGCGATTTAATGATAAAATAAATACAAAAACAAATTCTTTACTGGATTTTAATTCAAGCTTCCTGATACGACCGGTGGCGTGAGAACTTTATGCCCTCAACGCATTACGGCCGAAGATTCAAGCGTCTATGTTGGTACGACACGTAATATTATCGTAGAGGGATCCTTGTATCGAAGATTTGCTATAACAGTGCAGGTATTATTTGTTGAAATATAATTTTTGATTTTGATTTTGTTAAAAATACATTTTTTTGTTATAAAGGGTCATTATAAGAGTTTGTTGGCATTGGCTACTGACCCAGATTTTGCTTCGTTTGCCACTGGCGGTGAAGATAAAGCTGTGTGTAAATGGACAATGCACAGATTGCAATGGCGAGCTCAGATTGAGGTAATTTGATGAAAAACTGATTGTTTTGGAGTTTTTAATTTTTAATTTTCTATTTATTTAACAAGACTGAATGTACAGCTTTGGCTTTTCATCCGTCCGATTTGGTTGTGATCGCTGGGACTCAAGATGGTCACATTATAGCTCTGAACGCTGACACTGGAATGCATATTACAACGATTAATGTCAGCAAATCACCTGTCAGTTGTATGTCGTACAACAAAGGTAAAATTAAGTAGTACCTTGGTCAAAAAAAATATTTTTACGATTTGTTTATTTTAGATGGAACGCAATTAGCGGTTGGTAATAAAGATGGTAATATTTATTTATATTCTGTAACGAGTTCCGGATTTGTATACAAAAGACGAAATGTTATGAGGGTAATTCCAATTTCCTGTTGACAAATTCGCGGTCTAATAAGTATTTTTTTTTAAAAATGTTTTAAGGGAAATGACACGCTGCGAAATATTGATTATTCACAAGACGGTAGACATCTACAAAGCGACACTGATGATTACGACCTACTTTATTGTAAGCATTTGTGTAAATGAATTGTGAAACGTATTTACCAAGTTATGTTTTAATTTTAACTTTTAGGGTATATTGCAAATTTTGAACAAGAAAAATTGCCTTCGACAATGCGTGATGTCAGGTGGAACCGTTTGACCTGTACATTGGGTTACAGCATTAATGGTATTTATGCGTTTTAAAAAAAAAAATTTCTTTACAATATTATTTTTTAATAATATTATTTTATCTAGGTATATGGAATAACATGAATCAAAGAATCCAAGGCTTAATTACTTCGAGTCACGTGTCATCGTCCAACAAACTCTTAGCTGCTGCTGATGACGAAGGTTACGTGCGACTATTTAGATATCCCTGCATTAGTCCGAAGGTAAACTGATTCTATTTCGAAGTATTAGTTAACTATCGAGTTAACAATTTGTATAGGCGGATTATCACGAAATTAAGCCGTACACTGGTCGGGTGACGTCTGTTCGCTTCCTGTACGATGACAGTTTCCTCATTACTGCTGGGGACACTGATGCTGCACTAATGCAATGGATGGTTGTTTCAAATCGTTGAGAAGACATAAATTCATCAATCAGTGGCAGATTTAAAGGCAGGAGCTCAATTGCAGCCATTATCCGTCAAAATATGATATTACAAGTTACACAAATTGTAATGGTTGATGTTTGAGATACTTTTTCTCTTATTGCTTCCGTAGTTACATATAGTTTATTATTATTATTGTTATTATATCTTTAAATCTTAGCTGTCGATGATCGTAGACTTAAACTGTACACAGATGGGACGGATCGTGGTGTCCGGTGAAAATAATTTGTGAATTTTGAGCTGGATGATTACAATTACAAGTAGCTTAAAAAGTAGTTGAGTAATTCGACTATCTTGCTTGAAAATCTTAAAACTTTTATACAATTGGTGGATTTATTTGAAATTTACTCCGTTAGGCGTTAGCACATGCTACTTCACTGTACAGGCGAAAGTAATTGACAAAAATTAAATATTTAAATCGAGTATTTTTAATTTCCTACTCGTAGATTTTTACCAGTTTAAACAACCTTATTGACTTAACTAACTAACCTATAGCGAATTTAATTTCCATTAGTACGTTACGACGCTCATTTGTTTCACACAATGAATGCATGGGGGAGCTATAGAAAACCTGATGGGTATTATATTTTACTTCTATAAAGCACAAAAATCTTGTCTACCTCTTAATCTTAACCATTTCTTGTTTGTTCTTCCATAATTGTACAGTTACTAATACAGCTTTTATAGCAGTTTACTTTGTACAGACGCTTTAACATTTCGAAAATTGTATTTGTACCTAAGCAAATAAAATAAAATTCGTTCACCAATACTTTTAACAGCAAATATTAAAGACAATTTATTCAAGACTTCAAATCTTTTTTTTCCTTTCAGATTTTATAATACAATCTTTGCTAAAATAGATTTTTTACTAACAAAGTTTTGTCTTTTAGACTGTAAAAGAAATTTAAAACACTTTTTGGTTGATAAAGCTTTAAAAAATTCATCTAAATTTTTTCAATAATTTTCTGATTTTTCTTTCGTCGAATGTACTCCTGCATCCGAAACTCCCGGCGATAAATCATTCTTGCCTTTGGTAAAAAGTTGAATTGGTCGGCGAAAACCTAACAAAAATTAAATTTAATTAAATTAATTACTTTTTTTTTAAAAAAAAAAAAGTCAATCAATTACCTTTTGACTGATTAAACGGTGTGTCAATAACTTCGCACGTTGTAAAGCCAACTTCTTTTGAAAGTAAATATTCTGTAAACTGTTGAGGTTTGAATTGAATGCAATGATAGTTTTTCAATGTTGTTTCCGTTAACTTCTTTTTCTTCGTGTACGAAGCCCAAGATTGAGCCTCTAGTATCATCCGTCCCCCGGGTCTTAAATGCGCGTACATCCGTTTAAAAAGCCGTTTAAGGCCCTCATCGCCCCAATTGAGATGAATCCATTTCGTAAGACTCAAACAAAGAATCGTATCGTACTCGGCTTTCTGCTTTTCGATCTCCTTATTCGAATCCAGCACGTAATTTCCCTGCACAAAAAAGACAAAATCAACCAAATTAAACACAGAAAACAAAAAAGCAGCTCTTATTTTCATTACCTGAACAAAAAATAGATTATTTGGAAACGTAGGTGTCGCCTCTTCGTTGGGATATTGCGTTATTAAAGGTCCATAACAAATCGCCAATGATTTGGGAAATGCACTCGTGTCACCACTGATATTATTGATGTAATGGCGAACATTATTCCTCGCGGATTTTATCAAATTATTATCTATGTCCATCCCTATGATCTTCTGCGGCTTGAAATCCTTCGCTATCGAGATGGTAACAAAACCAACATTGCAGCCAATGTCCAAGATATCTTTGCCCTCGAACCAACTGGGATTCATGCACTTCAACCGATAATCTTCTATGTTGTCGGGATTCCTGTACCCGTAATATCTGTTGTAATTCCCGTACTGGAACTGAACATCCTTGGGACGAAAATGCGTCGTCGTCGTCTTCGTCTCCTTTTTCTTCTCTTTATGCACTGGCTTCTTGACAACATTCGGCAAGTCCGGATTCGAGATGACCGATTCTTTCTCCTGCTCTTCTCGTGACTTGGGATACGTATTCGACCTCTTTCGCATTCCTGGCTGAGGTATGACTGGCGAAACGATTTTATCCTCCGTTCTTTTTGTTTTGATATGTGACCGAGTGTCCTCCGTTTTGGCCGTCGGTGATTCCGTGGTGTCGGCATTTGGTTTCTTCGCCTCCGGTTCGTCCGCGCAATCTTCCGACAACTTCTCTCCGGAGCTGTCCAGGTCCCCCGAAGCTTGTTTCTTCCTCTTGCGGTATTTACGCCGTTTGCTCTTGGGTGAAGTGAAGCTTAATTCGAGGTTCGCGTCGTCGCCAGCGTTCAGATTCAACGGATCGTTAATGTTTTGGGGGATTAGTACTTCGACTTGTGTCCGGTGCTTGGGTGTGGGCATGGGCGATGAGTATGGAGTGCTTTCGTTCAGACTTCGGTTGATTTCTTCGTTGGCCAAACTTCCCAGGTTCAGCGGATCGTTGATATTTCCACCGAGCAAAAATTTGGTTGGAGGAACACGTCCACTTTTGTTTTTCTTTTTAAACGGTGGTCCGTTGAATTTCGTTTCGGACATTCCGAAACTGTTTTTCCGTTTTGTTTTGAGGGAAAAATCATTTTTTTTCAAACAGCTCGTCTTTTTCATCGGCGATGAAGACAAGTCTTTATGCATTGAAACAATGTCATATTTTCCTGCAGTTTGTATTTTTAAATTTGAAGCCATTTCTGGACTTTGCGGCATTGATACTTTAAATGGGCGGAGTTAGTCGACTTCTGGACCCAGTTCTGGATCTTACTCCAAATTTGATTTACAGCGCTGCCTTAGGGGGGCGCTTGCAAATGGCGCATTTTCGATCGACTGCTTGTCTCCTTATCCTTTGCGTTCTGAGCCTCGACTAACCGTCCGATTTACTGCTTCGCCGCTGAGATTAGAGTTAAACGAAAGCTTACGATTCGTGGTGACTAGAATTGGAATAAAATACGTTGAAAATTTCACGATTATCGTACAAAATAAAGTACTTATTACCTCGCAGAAGCTCAGCTCAAACTGAATGTCTGTCTCGTTCATCGTAAGGGGTATTTATAGCCAACGAAAACTGACCGTATCTAAAAACTGCGTTGGTTGTGATCGTGACGTCAGAACCGTAATAATTTCTCAATCGGTGGTTATTATTAATGACGTCAGAAACGTTTGTAGATACGCTGCAGGCTTCTACTAAAACGGGAAAGAAATCATTTAGGAAGAAAGGTTTTTCGACTCAAATGCATATCGTTCGATATAATTCAACTTTCTTTCAATAAAATGAAATTATTTATACGTATTTTTTAAAAAAAAATACTCAACCAGAGTTTTATAATTTGACATAACGTGTCGTTTCGTTTTATTAACAATAAACGCTCGTCCAACGTTTTTTTCTTCTTCCATTTTTGATCTTTTTTAAGATGCATCGATTTTAAGCCAAAGAATATTGAAATTGTATTCGATTCATACAAATTTAATCACTGAACAAAACTTGATCACTTTTATAGAGTATCTGTTTATAAAACCCTTTCAGTATTTGTGGCTATTCGTGCAATACAGTTAATACAGTTCTCATTTTCGATAACTCAACTTAATTAACATAAGAGCTAAACATTTCCTTTCAAGTATTAATTCTATACAACAATGTACGTCATCAGAGCAGGATCTACCTCGGATTTGCCGTTAAACTAACCAATCAAATTTGGTGCACAAGTTTGAGCGGGAGAACTTGGCGGGAGAGTGACTCTTCGTGTGGTGGCTAAAATATTCTCTTTTTGTCAAAGTTAAAATGATGGACAAAGAAAACGAGGTTGACAATGAAACGTATTTTTCGCAGAAGCCTGTAAAACGTAGGTATCTTAATCACAACTCTGATTTTCGTACTGAGTTTTTTCTGGTTCTGCAGAGCTCGTAACCACCGTGGAAAACAAAATTAATATCTTCGATTTGTTTCAAGACAAACTGACGAAAAAAAGTAATCATCATTCCTTTAGTTAAAATAATCAGTAAAATCATAGATAGATCTATGCTAAAATGCTGATGACAACAATTATTCATTATTTTTAAAGCGTATGATGCTCAAATAGTTCCAGATGCCGATGGGGACTTATTTGGGGACCGTGATGAGTCTGATGGGACTGATGACCAAAAAGAAGTGGACAGTGAAATGGACGATCAAAATCCAAACGTTTTGCAAAATAACGAGTAAAAATTGCGTCGTGATTGTAAACTTCATAAAAATGTATTTAAAATAATCGAATTTTCCTGTTTTTCCAGATTGGAGAGCTCGAATTCTTATGTCGCTCCAACAAAAACAGCTCGCAATGTCAACAAGCCGCAGTTAGGCCGATTGAGCAAAAAGAAATTAGATTTGGATTCACAAATGTACAATTCGGATGGAAATGCACAAATTGAAACTTCATTGGGAGTCTGGGTTGAATGCGTTTTGTGTATGAAATGGAGATATTTAAAGAATGTCAACGATCCTAGTGAAATCATTGAAAATTGGAATTGTACAAAGATTCCAAGTAAACAGTCTTTAAAAAAGACTTTAAATTGTAATTAAATTTTAAACTTCAATTTTCAGATAAGAAATGCAACGCTGAACCAGAAGACTGGACTAATGAAATGGATGCGAAATGTGTACGCAACAAATTTGTTCGTGGATCAATTGTTTGGGCTAAATTTACCTCATTACCATGGTAAAAGTTATCTTTGGTGTAAACATTTGAAATTTTACCATGTGTTTAAAAAGGTGGCCCGGTATCATTGACAATGATCCTGACGAAGGTCGGTTTTTCCGGACTGACGGAAATATGATTCCGGTAACTCATTTTAAATCATTCGTTTGTAATTTTTTTTATTCTTATTAATAATTAATTAACAGACGGAATACCATGTTGTGTTTTGGGATAATAAAATTTGGCGTAGTTGGATTGCAGTTAAGAAAATGCAACCGTTTGGACCGAATGGTGGAACAAGGACAAATGTAACTGATTTTTAAAAAAATCTATTATTGCGAGGTATTATTACGATTTTTCTTTTTTTTTTTATTTTTTTAGGAGAAAAGAAGGAATTATTATTCTAGGCGAATAGAAGCTGCTAAAAATCTAGCTGCTGAGGCTTCGCAAATGGCTTTTAAGGTACAGGTGTTTTTTAATTACTCGTAACCATAGGAGACCTAATTTGATTATTTTGTAAATGTATTCGTAGGAACGAATCGAAAAATGTGGATTTGCGACTTATGTGTTGAAAGGCACTTATTTCGGCAAACATTCGAGGAAATCATCAGCTGAAATAGATAAAGGAAATTTACCCAAGCGTTCGAGGAAATTGTCACCCCGAGTGGAAAAAGAGAATTTGCGTAAACATTCGAGGAAACCCTTAGATAAAATAACTAAAAAACCCATCGGAAAAGGTATTTTCTAATTTTTAATTTAATTTTTGTATTTAAAAAAATCATGAATAATTATGATAATTATTAATAGTGACCTTCAAGATTGAAAAGGACGAATCGGATGTTTCATCTAACTCACCGAAAAGTCAAAAAGAATTGGTGAAGAAAGAGAAGGATGGGAGATCTGAAAACGATGTAAAGGATGAAGAACATTTTGGAGGTTATCGAGGGAAACCAAAATTTGTACCTCAATTTAAGAAATGGTAGAGAATGTGGTGAAGACTGATGAAAATATTTGGTGAAAATAGTCGAGAAAATGCTCGAATTCAGGAAGATCTTTAAAAGTTTCTTCCTGTTTAGAATTGTTTTTACTTGTTTTTTTTGGAATTTTTTTTGTTGTTTTTGTTTTCTCGTTTAATAATCTCAATACCATTATCAGTATTTTGGTAAATATCTTACCTCTAAACTAGTCAAAAAGATTCTTATCTTTTAAGTCTTAATCTTCTATGTCTATGGCTGTGATTATATTTTACTTTTAATTACCCTTAAAGATGGTGAAATTTGTTTCTTGCGTTATATTTTTTATTTATACTCTTTTTTTTTTGTAATATTTTAAATTTCTAATTATTTGTGATAACATTTACCCTGTAATAATTCTGGTTAAATTAAAAACAGTTTACTTTTTTATTTGATATGAAAAGTTATGGTAATTTTTATTCGTACCACAACAAATAGCAATGCACGTATAATCACGAACATGTGATTAAACTGTAGTTTGGACAGTATAATCTGTTTATTTTATTCCTGTTTTTGTTTTGGTTTGCCCAAGTCCTTTAGCCAATCTTTCTCTTTTCCTTAAAAATATATCTATTCTTGATGAGATCTTATTTATCTGGATGTTAGAACCCAATTAAATTTAACCCTAAATGATTACAATGAATGCCCAGAATTTTCTTATCATGTGTTGGGGAAAAACTGAACATCTTGTCAGGGTTCAGTGGTTTTGTTGCAATGTAGACATCGTTTGTTCATTTGACAGGAACAGGTGTTTTCGATCACAACCAATTGATTCATTTTCCCGAAATACGAGTCAAGGAAGAATGTCCGAAGCAATTATTTATTTATCAAACTGTTGGCAGTTCCTGGACGTCTTTCTCACATTAAATTCCATTTTTAGATATTTTAACTCGACATGCTTTCCCAGATTTATAAAATGATTTTTTTTTTTTTACATTTTTGTTTCCTCGTTTTGTAATCAATGTCACCGGCTCACCGCTAAACGGCATAAATATTACATTTAATTCATTTTATTTGTTTAACTGTTTATTTATTTGAAAAAGAAACATTACAGCACATTTTTATTCAGTTTTATCTTTAGAACCGTCTTTGTGATGAATGAAGATGAAACTGAATATAAAAACACCAAACATCATCGAAAAAGCACCGGCGTAATACGGGTAAGCAGAAGCAATAAATCGCTCGTACTGAGTATGCTCAAGTGGTCTGACGGAGACCTGAAACGAGAATCGCATCAATCCATAAACTGCATAATTAACATTAAACTATCTACTTACCTGAGTAGTACTAAATAAATGCGTATAACCTACGCGGTTATAGTCCACTTTAAATTGATAAACGCCATAAACGTCAGGAATTTTAAAACGAGTTTCATAAACGCTGCCTTTCTTTTTCAGATTTGTGCGCACGAATGGGTCAATACGAACGAATTCCAACTGAACGTCTTTGGCATCAAAAGGCAACCACTGGTCTTTGTTTAATATTGAAATTTCAATGGTGTAAACCTATAAAATGCCAATAATCAATCGAAAATGTCTCCAATCTAGTCAAATCTAACACGTACCACATCTTCCAGAATTGTGTAAGCTGTAGGAGCTTCCTTCTCTCCCACGAGGTGATGATTCACCTTTCCCACGCGCAGAACCCCATTTTCTTTAAACACCCACTGCGAGAGCGCCGTAGCGAGAGCTTGGTTTCCAGATCTTTCGTACCGTTTTCCACCGAATGCTTTTTGAACGGCTGCAGTGAAAAATTCATCACTGAAAAAGTCTAAGGATCCAGAAAACAAAATTCGGGCGTTGTTTCTGGCTTGCAAAGCCGCGATCAAAAGTGTGTTTTTTCCAACTGCGTGCGGGTACTGTAATCAAATGCAATTAATTTGAGAAAATTTGATTTCAAAGATGGATAAATCGCAATACTTCGGTAATCTTGTTGTCAGGATTGTAAGAATAAGCTGACGATGAAGCACTCAGAATTTCCAGAACCAGAGGATTTTCTTTGTCAGAAACCAGACTAAAAAAAAAATACTTATTTTATAAAAATATTTTTCTTGTACATTCATAGTTTATACCCGACTCCTCTATAAAGTATCGGTGGAATGTTTTTAGTGCCGATTATGGTGGGTGCGTCAATTAAATTGTTCGGATCTGCTACAATAAGTGTATGCTGGAAAATAAACACATTTAGAGGAGAAATATTTTTAAAAAAAAATTAAATGTATTTACTTTGCCTTCATCTCCAAGGTCGTAATTTAAGTGATCAATAACACTGGCTCCTTCTTCATCAGCTTCAAATCCACATTCACTAGCGATATCTCGGATTAAGTCGCCTGAAATTGAAGGTACGATCATTGAATGGTAGAATTTCATCGTTTTTGTTTTGTTATTTTTAAATTTCTGCAATATTTTCACACTTACTGACGTCGGAGCTTGCAGCAACTAATATATTTCCACCTCCATCTATGAAATTTGTAATAGCTTCCAGAGAAAGCGAACCGCCGAATTCTAAAGAAGATTACTTGTAAATTTATTTCAATTACAATCGTCAGTATATAATAATTACCTTCAACTGAGGGAGAAAATATTATAAGGTTATCAAATAGAAATTTTCCGTATTTAACCAAAGCTAAGTTGGAATCATCTGCTGGTTTGTAAGTCAATTCATACCCGCGGTCTGTAAAGTAAATTAATTTTAGAAATTTAAAATTAAAAAAATAATTTAAAAAATGTGATGACGTGAAACGAGCAATTCGATTTTCTTAATATAACAATATAGAAATAACTCACCTTGCAACGATTTAAAAAAAATAGAATGTGTTTCACGTATAGCTAAATTGTCAAGTAAAACCAACGTTCTTCGACTGCAGTTGATCGCGCAGAATGCAGAAATAAAAATAAGCACGGAGAAAATTAATTGAGAAATTCTCGCCATCATGCCGGTTTTGTTACTTTCGCGCAATCCCGTGGCGTGGCGCGGCTTTGGAAACTGGCCAATGAGAACATAACAGGTTTCAGGCCGATTTTTAGTCGTTTGTTTCTCAACCTCCAGGAAGTTACGTATTCTCTTTGTGTTGAAAACCAGAAACGGATTGCGACAGGACAAATCCAACATGGCGATTTTCAAAATGTGCGCTTGCTAGCGGTAAATAACATCGTCGAAACAATAGGATTTCGCTCCAATTTGACCAGACAACACCTAAGTAATTCAAGATTTTTATTGTCATGTATTTTCTACGGTATTAATAACAAAATTCTTTTATTTTTAGATCGTATCTATGTCCGACTCTGATTATAGCGAGGATGGCGAATTACAGGAGGACGAATTTGTTCCTAGACGAGGTCCCAGAACTCCGCCCGATCCACCGGAAGGCGACAGCCCATCGAGCAGAGAAGATGGGACCGAAGATTCGCTGGACATAAAGCCACCGCAAGCAACAACCTACAAAGAAAAATCACAAAGAAGAGACAGAGGTGATAGGAAGGACAAACACAGTCATAAAGCAGAAGGTTCACGCTGCTTCTAAATTACATTCGGAAAAATAATTTCAAAATACTAAAATTTAATTATAAAAAAAAAAAAATTACAAATGAAATTTCTTATGAATGTGAAAGTTTTCATTTAAGTAAAAATTATTCAAAATATGTATGTATTTACAGCACGTCGGAGTGGTAAAGAAAGACACAGAGGTTACGATTACGGCGCGAGTGTTAGTCGACAACAAAATGACGGGCGACCAAACGTTAGAGAGCGGCGACACAGAGAAGACGTTCCGAGGCGCGGAGGCCGAGGAGACGGTCGCATGGAAACTAGAGATGCACGAGAAAGAATCAGGGAACGCGAAAGAGAAAAAGAGAGAGATGACAGGGAACGGTAATTTGTTTTATTGAATATAACGGTACCGGTAACGATTAAATGTCTTTTATTAGTTCTAGGGAGCGTCAGGAATGGATGGATAGAGAAAGGCGCAGGGATCGTTTTCTAATGGCCGAAAGAGATAGGGAACGACGCGAAAGACAAAGAAGAGAGGTCGAGCCGACACGACGACGGGAACCGGAAATGGAATCCAGAATTAGGAAAAGAAGTCGTAGCCCCAGAGATAAGAAATCGAAGGATGCGCACAGGGAAAAGGTCGCAGAAACTGAAAATCCTGGAAAACAAATGAGACGGTCACCTAGAATGATCGCGTTAAAGTTAAGTCGTCAGGGCATGTCGATGGTTGTCGAAGACGTAGATGAAGATGATGACGAGCAGGAAGAAGATGGCTTACAGATGGTGCCTAGCGAGAAAGAGGAGGAGGAAGAAGGCCAGTCTAGCGAAGGAAGAGAGTCTGTGGAAGAAGAGAGCGAGCATAGTGCGCCGAGTAATGTTTCGAGCAATTCGAGCGCGTCCGAGGAAGAGGAGGAGGAAATAAAATCGGAAAAATCAAAAAGTGGTATATATAAATATTGGTACACACCTAAAGAGTTTTTTCTTAATTCGAACGTTAATATGTTCAGATAGCGGCAGTGAAAAAACATCCGAAGATGGAGAGCATTCGGAGCCCGAGAAGGGCTTGGAAGAATTGGTGATGGAAATGGAAACCGAACCACAGTCTGATGTAGATAAAAATAATTCGCAGCCATTACCGGAAGAAAAACCAGAATTACCGCCGTTCTTACCGGCCATTAACGGGTGCCGGAGCGTGGAAGAGTTTCATTGTCTCAATAGAATTGAGGAAGGCACTTACGGCGTCGTATATCGGGCTAGGGACAAACGGACAAGTATGAAAATTAAGACTTAAGAATTAAGACATTTCATGAAATATTTTTTGGCTTTTAGATGATATTGTTGCATTGAAACGGTTGAAAATGGAGAAGGAGAAGGAAGGGTTTCCAATTACTTCTTTGAGGGAAGTGAACACGCTGCTTAAAGCTCAACACCCGAATATTGTCACAGTTCGGGTAAGAAGTTTAATTGTGCAATGGAATTTCGTGGAGTTTATTTTTTGTTTTGTCTTGTTATCGTAGGAGATTGTGGTCGGGAGTAATATGGATAAAATTTACATCGTAATGGATTATGTCGAACACGATTTAAAGAGTCTGATGGAAACAATGAAACAGCCATTTATAATCGGCGAAGTGAAAACATTGATGAGCCAATTACTGCGCGCTGTTGCGCATTTGCATGACAATTGGATACTGCATCGAGACTTGAAAACATCAAATTTACTGTTAAGTCATAAGGGCATTTTGAAGGTAGTTTTACAACTTTTTTTATTCGTTTAAATTTATTTATAATTTTGAAATTTTTTTAAATTGTAGGTTGGAGATTTCGGATTAGCGAGAGAATACGGTTCCCCTTTGAAACAGTACACACCTATCGTTGTAACATTGTGGTATCGAGCACCCGAGTTATTATTAGGTGCAAAAGTAAGATTTATATTTATATTTAAAGAGTTTAGTTTATTTTTTAAATTTTCAAACTAATTTTTTGCAGGAATATTCGACTCCGATTGACATGTGGTCAGTTGGTTGCATATTTGGTGAATTGCTGACCATGAAGCCTTTATTTCCCGGCACCTCGCAACGAGATCAACTAAATAGGGTTTATAAGGATTTAGGAACACCTAACGACACTATTTGGCCCGGATACGGCGACTTGCCTCTGGTGAAGAAAATGTGTTTTGCGCATATTCCTTATCACACACTGCGAGGCCGTTTCGCACAAAGCTTGACCAATCTTGGATTCGATTTAATGAACAAGTGAAAAAGAGATTTATCAATTATTTGACAATTAATTTATACTTTTCAATGGTTTTTTTTAAACAGGTTTTTAACGTACAATCCAGCTTGTCGTATAACTGCAGAAAAAGCTTTGCAACATGGATATTTCACCGAATCTCCATTGCCAGTAGCACCTCATATGTTTCCAACGTGGCCAGCTAAAAGTGAATTGGGACACAATCGGACTACACACAGTCCAAAACCTCCTTCGGGGGGCAAACAATACAAACAACTGGTAAGCGGCAAGTATCTTTCTCTTTCTCTTTCTCTCTCTCTCTATCTCTATCTCTGCGACTTTTACTTTCCTCAGAAATGGGTGGATGGAAATTGTTTTTATAATTGTTTTCTGTTTGTTTAGGGGGATGCTGATGAAGCTGAATTTGCATCTGCAGGATTTCATATGAATATTCCATACGAGGGTCAAGCATCGAAAGGAGCTGGATTTAATTTAAAGTTTTGAGATTTCATTTGAGAAAAGATGTCAGATCACTATTTTTGCTCTTCGTAAAAATTGTAAATTGCGATTTCATTATTGTTTTAAATACTTTTAATTTTACATTTTCAATACTGTACAGTAATAAACTGTAATCAATAAATTTTGAAGCTACAGTGAATTATAAAGGCAACAATGATTTACTTAACACCATTGTTTCCTTAGTGTTGTGTTGAAATGTGTATCTGGGAAAATGGTCGATTTAAATAATTATTTCTTTTTAATGTGTTTATTTAGCACACTGAAGATAGTTTGTTCGCAAGATGGAGGTCGGGAAGCTCTGTAATTAATTGCATTTGTTGGCGAAATTTAATTTTTGTTTGTTGTAGAGGATTTCGGATTTGAAATTTGTTTCCCGCACAAGGGTCCGTTTAAAAATCATTTCCCGCCCATGGAAGAACCCGAGGATGACGCCGATTTGATATATTCAGTTTCCACGGACCAACGCATCAGTAGGCCTATTGTAGCATACTTATGCGAACAAAATTCAACCGAAGGCATTAGTCCCGATCATCCAATGTACTCGTCAGAAAAAAATCCAAAAGTATTTACGATACAGTCAATTCCCGTTGAAAACGTGTCCAGTTTAGCAAGGATAACAATGTGTCAGTTTGCTGCTAACGATTTGGATTTGTGGAATCCTCACAGATTCGATACCAATGGCCCTTACTTCAAGTAAGTTGTTTAAGAAATACATTTAGTAGTACACGTTAAAGCACTTATCGTTAATTTTGTCGGTTAGAACGTATTGCAGTAATGAAGATAGTTTGTCCAGTACTGTGACACTTCCTCCTGTGTCAATTCGTGGAAATATGCTTATCGCTCAAGGGTTATATCACACGCTAAAAAATGTCGAGGAAGAATTTGTGTTACGAAAAATTAGTTTTTTGGTGTTCTCTTTACTCCGAAAAAACGTCGTTATATACACTAATCCTATAAAAGTGTTTTCACGTATGAATTAATTTTTACTGGAGACAGAGTGTGGGAAAGCGGTTTAAAAATTCTAACATTTCAGGGACTGCGGAGTTAAAATGGATAACTCCAAAACAACCGTTTGAAATACCTGCTAATCACTATTTTAACATTAGTTTGGAGATAGTAGACCAAAAAACGAATAAGAGAATTGAAACTGGATTGGATTCCACTTTGATTGTTGAAGTGACCATAGCCTACCAATATAAATTATTCTTTAGTGACCGTCAGCGGCAAGATGTTTTGCATACGACAAATGCCGTGTTATCGGGGGAAGAAGTGATCACTTCGTTTCGTAATTACGATCAAGTTCTTCATAAACGCGCTCAAAATGGAAGTGTGCAGTTTGATAATGTCGTAATCGAAGACGTAAATAGTGTAATTTTTCTAAATGCTACACTCATACTGCCCCGAGTCGGAGCTGCGTTGCCGCCGATCGTTATTGACAAAAAATGTATCAAAACTGAAGCTGAAAACGCATTAGTTAATATTCAATTCTGTGAAGCTGGGATGTGCGCTGAAATGGAAGTTGAGAAATTGTACACTTGGAGTGAAAGTTGTGTGTCAACAGCAGCTGTAAAAATGACAGGCTTGGTGGTTACTGGTGAGTTTACTCGGGAGATGTTCATATTTTGTTTTTATTTTTGGATTTTGCTTGTAGAACAAGAAGCAGATGGATTGCAAATATTAGAAGTCAGAAGTAATGAAATTGAATATGTGGTACCTCATTTTCAATTTCCAGGATTGTGGGTGACTGTAGTGGATAATGCTGGACGTCGAATTTTTTCTGGCTCCGACGCAAATTTGGTACGCATTATTTAGTGTTCTTTCGAGGCGACCAGGCTGAAATTTTTTTTATCATTAAATTTGAGGTACCTCTTTTATTAGAATGAGAAGAATAAAGCAGTAACATTGCTTCTTAACTTCAGACTTCAGATTGTGTTTGTGAAATTTGGACATAAATAAATAGATTAGAAAAAAAATCAGAAATTTCTATAATTTCTTCACTGAAAACAAATCAAATTTCCAAATTTACTCATCTTAATTACTGTTTTGTCCTTCTCATCCTACTAAAAGAAGTAAGGGTACCTCAAAAAGTTTGGTTGTTTCGGTCGAGGTTTTGGTTGATCATTCTGTTGGAGTCCTTGGTAGCTCAATTAATAGAGCTTAAGCGAGACAACCCTAGGGTGCACCCGTGACAATTAATGGGTTCCCCGCCCCTCTCTTCCAACCATATTTATAAATTCAGAAGTAGGGAAAAAAAACGATATAAACTTTAAAAAGATCCTTTATGGAGAAAAATAATACACTCAACCCTTGCTATACAGCTGCTCTTTATACTGCTTTTTCCCATAACGGCCTTGTGCCATTATGGCTAAATTTTGATTTACGGCCTATCATTTTCCATATACGGCCAAAAAGTCGGGAAATTCCATAACAAATCAGGGGGAAAGGCCCCTGATTTGTTATACGGCATTTCGATTTACAGCCAACTTTTTCGGAACCTATCGAGGCCGTAAAGCGAGCGTTGAGTGTATTAAAAAACATGAGATGAAGGAAAAGAGCATGAAATGATGATGGCGTGTGCGGGAGCAAGTAATATGGGCACAAATGTTAAAATATAATGTACTCAAAAGACGAGGAGAGGTAATACGCCCATTAGCAAGACTGTAAATAAGTAACACATTTCTAGTAACAAATAAGATCTTTATAGTAGGCAAGTTAAGTTTGATCAGAATATCTTCGTAGTTGTATCTCAAAGTCCGAAATTATATTTGTTCCTACTCTGTTCCTACTCGTTCGTTCCTTAGAGGGGGGGGATCTGACCGAATTCCGTTTTTAAACTTCCTCCCCAACCACTTCTCTCTCCAGCCCTATTTTCTGTTCACAAATTCAAAAGTGAGGAAACAATCAAACAGAATGGATTTCAGCTGAGAGGTTTTATTATGTAGCATGTAAAACAGGCTAAGTAAACTGTCCGAGTAACCAATTCGAATGCCACTGCACGCCATTATAACATCTTGAACTTCTTATCATTTCATCATCATACAACTTATTTTTGTTATTTCATCATCATACCATTTTTTCTTGTCATTTCATCATCACTTCATACTGTGTCATCTCATGTTTATTCATCAAACATGGTCGCTGGGGTATCTTTTCGTCCTAATAATTATTTTCCCAATTCTGGGTTTATAAATACGGAAGGGAAGGGGGCAGGAAACGCACTAAATTATCTGGTGCAGTCCGGGGTTGTTACGCTCCTGGTGATTTGATTATATAATTTTTTTTAAATTTAGGTTATTGAAATTAACACAAATCAGACGGTTACATTTTGTAAAAATAGCAAAATTTTCAAAACTCACAGAGGATTGGCTCGGTATTTGGGAGCTGTCTGCGAGTTCATAGGTGGTGATATGCAGTTTTATTTTACTTCTTATGTAAACAGAACGCAAAAGAATTTGCAGTCTGAAAACTCCAAGAGCTATTCAATTACGGGTTACAAATGTTGAACTTTTAAAATGACAATTATGACATTAATATTTGACGTTAGGTGTTGTCAATATTGGATTATTCGGTCGGTTTGAAACAGCAGGCCTGACGGATGATCCGGACCCCGTATTGCAGACCTTTGCTGAGTTTGCTGCACAAGATTTAAATGATAATCCTAAATTATTTAAAGGCCAGTTTCAGTATTTGATGGATTCAAGTAAATTCTCGATTTTATTTTTACTGTCTTACTTATTTCATAAACTACTGAAATATGTCTATTGCCATATTCTAGACATCACAATTAATTTAAAAGTGTACGACACTCAACAGAACTTTTCTAAAACATTAGATTCTTTCATTGATATGATATCCGAAAGCGAGGTACGTACGTCTGTCTTTTCTCCATTGTTACCATAACTAGTCACTTATTAAGCTAATGTTTAGGAAGAATCACGAGAACAGATTTTGGGAATTATTGGATTTGGGAGTAATTCTATAACCCATGCTATGTACGCTATTCTATCAAGCTATGGTTTACCAGTCATTGCGTATCGTGAGAATTGGCCCCAATTTCATCGCGAGGTAAACATTTACATACAGTATAATGTGAAAATCAAAAACATTTAATTTTTATATGTTGTAGGATACATATCCCATGTTGTGCACTATTTGTTGGAATGAGATGCAGACTGCAGCTCACATGGGCCATTATTCTATCGGTCGTCAATGGACTTCCCTAGTATAAAATTACAATTTCTTTTTATTCTAAACCTAAATGTTACCTAACGCATTCGACCAGGCTACCATCGAAGACACTGAATTGCCCGTAGAAGCTGGATTCAGATTAGAAATGCTTCGCTACAAATATCACATCGCTAGAGTAAGTACTTTTTCTGTCCTTTTTGTGAGTATGCGACACTCAATATCATCGTAATTGCTACATTTCAATAAATAATTAGGAAATCTAGACATTTCTACTTTGTTGAATGTTTGTTTTGTAGTGGAATCCTTGAACAAATTCTTAAAATGACTAGATTTTTTGGTATTTTTAATAACTAATTCCTGAATTCTTTACCAGCTTGTTGTTGGCAATCAAACCGATTTGGCTGAAGATATTAAAATACTCAAAAGCCAAGGTATAAAGTTTATTTTCTCTACAGTTCACGCACCGAAACAGTACTTCTTATACAGAGAAGCCATCAAGTAACTTGTAAATGTTTGTTGATGATCAGTTTTTAATTTAATTTTTTTCATTTCTTTTGTACTAAGGAACAATTTTACGAGCGAATATGGCTATCAGTGGGTTACGTACGACATGGCAGCCAAACAATTCGATTGGGAGAATAAACATCCCCTTTGTGCATTACAACCAACGTGCACAGAAGCATTTGATGGGATGGTGCTTTTGCACACAGTGTACAACATCTCTTCATATTTTTCTCCACTCTGGTACCATGTCAACCGGAATTTTTTTGAAATGAATCCACAAGCGCATAAAGGAATACCAACTTATAGATCGGAAATTGTAAATATAAGCCAAGCAATTTAATACAGAAATATTCAATTAAAAGGTTATAATTTGTTAGGTAAATGGGGCAATAGCGTTGGGGTATGATGCTGTTTTGAGCTATGCGCATGCATTGAATTTTCTTATAAAATCTAATACTCCTACTGCTAAAGAAACCATACCAAACGCGTTGCAGGGAGTATGTTATTTATATAATCATGTAGAATAATTTTATATTAGGCTGCACTAATCGAATTTGTTACTTAAAGCTGGAATTTCATGGGTTAACGGGCCGGGTAAAATATTCCGCTAAAGATTGCAAGCGAATTGGTGCACTAATGGCTGTAACTACTGTGACTAAAGACATGAAATTAGACGATAAAATTGTTCCCAGTGTATATCACGTAGGTTTTTGCTGGAGTGAATTCTTATTGCATATTTTTTAAATTAATCGAAATGATTCGTTTATACTTTGTAGAAAGATTTGATAGTTCGCTTGTTGGTAATGTCTGATATCTTCACTTCAGATTATGTAGTAGAAAAACGAAAACGAGCTATAGCTAAGTCAGCACTCGAAACGAATTTTAATCAAAAGAAACTTATTCTTGAGCGAAATGTAGAATCTACGAATCGCGATATTGAATTGTTCAAATTACCTTATCGCCCGCTTAGATTCCCGAAACAGCCAGGTTATAGTATTTATTTGTGAGTACAATATTTGTTTACATTTGCATTATTCCTCATTTGTACAATGTTGATTTGAATGTAGTTACTTATCCTTACGCGGTTATGAAAGACAAGTTGCCAGTAACTTAGTGTCGCACAAAGATGACGCAAATCTCACTCATCTCTGCATCCGAACTGATATTACAATCTATTCTTACCGATGTGACCGTGGATGCGGAGGTAAAAGACTTTATTCGTGGGATCCGAAGGAATTTAAAAATGGCAGATGTGTTTCTGAAAATGAATGCGAGTAAGCAATAACCAATCATTAATTAAGCTCTACTGAATAATGAACCGGAACGTGAAAAAATTCAAAATTATAAAATTTGCGTGTGGGACAGATGTAGGTTCTTCCAAAAGGGTGATATTTATTTAGCTGCATATTCTGGGAAACAGTGTGATACTCCAGTTTGTGATATGTGTTTAAATGGGCATTGCAAAAATCCTTACACTTGTGAGTGCCAACCAGGATGGACGGGATACACCTGTGGTCAACCTGTTTGTAGGTACGTATGTTAAATTAAATCGATTATATATATTTTTAATTTGGTGTAATTTGATTTTATTTTGTTAGCGGTGGATGTGTTCATGGAGAATGCACGGCACCGAATTATTGCGATTGTCCCGTTGGTTATTATGGAACACACTGCGAGATTTTAATTGGCGTGTTTGCAGCTTCTATCGCTTTTTCCAGTGTAGTTTTGATTGTGATTCTGTTTTTTTGCTTTCGATGGATAAGTAAAAAGTAAAAGTCAATTTCTAGAGTTCTAATGTTGAATTTAGGCTGGCACATTTACCCTTAACACCCGTTTAATAGAAAATCAAAACGTGAATTGCTAAGAAATGTAGATTGGTTAGTGGATTGGAAAGATGTTAAAGAAATTACGCGTTCTCAAGCACCAACTCGCACATCATCTTTTGTAACATTATCAGAACGTTATCTCGACCTAAAACATCCATCTGCTATAAGCGATGGTCCAAGAATGACTTATATTGAAAACACTGTGGATTGGAAAACAACAAGGTGTTTTGCTCAGGTAAAGAAATGTTTATGCAGTATTCACATTTTAAAGTACACGCAGTCAGGGCCGACTTGTGCCCAAGTTTCCCCACGAGCATTCAGAACAATGATTGACGGGGCACACAAAAAATTGTACAGGGTGTTGATAGACCCGGAGCCGGCCCTGCATACAGTATAAACAAAAACTTAGTTTGCGCTTGTTTTGATCACATGTGTAGAAATTTAACCGGGATTCTTTGGATTTGAACTCTCATGAACTTCGAATGGAAATTATCGAGTTGAAAGAGTTAAAACACGAGAATTTGATTACTTTTATTGGCGCCTGTTTCACAGCTCCTTATGTGTCACTATTAGTGGCATTGGTTCCAAAAGTATATGAGTTAATAGAATTATTAAGTGTAAATAAGTTCAAGTTTATATTTAAAGGGAAGTCTTGCTGATATTTTAGCAAGCGAAGCTTATAATCTTACTTGGGCTTTTAAATTTTCCATCCTTGTGGACATAGCAAAAGGAATGGACTACTTACATGAATCAACGATTGGCTCTCATGGACGGTTAAAATCAACAAATTGTTTGATTGACAACAGATGGTCTTGTAAAATTTCAGGTATACATAAGATACTGTAGACTTACAAATCGAGATTCATTGTTGGCTTGTGCGATTTTTCAGGTTTTGGAGTTCAAAAAATGAGAAATGTTGTACTTAACACTGATAAATCTGATGTTCAGAAGTAAATAAAACTACACAAAGCTTAAGCACATTGAAATTCCTAAAATGTCACAGGTCTATGTTGTGGACGGCACCTGAATTGCTGCGGTTACATCCAACGCCTAACGAGGTTGGGAGTGGAACTAAATTCGGTGACATTTATTCGTACGGGATTATAATCACTGAAATGTGTACGCACGATCGTCCATTTTATTTTGAATTGCAAATATTGTCATTGAAAGAACTCTTTCGATTGCTGAAAAATCTTCACGATCCTGCAAACCGAGGGATTAAAAAAGTACGGTAACATTCCATCCTGTTAATTTAACAAGAGTATTTGTTGATTATCGTACACACTTCTTCTTTTTAGCTATTGGAAACATACAATTATGATACTAGTTTTCCAATAAGACCTTCAGTGGTGATAAGCGACTTACCTAGAACATACTCTGAAAGAAAAGGCGTTCAGCATGTACGCGTAACGGAAATACAATGAATGATGTTTTAGCAGAGCGTTAGGACTTTATTGGGCATTATGTATTTTGTTATAGCTTGTCACAATAACTTGTTCTGAAGAACCCGAAAATCGCCCAACCTTTAAAGGGGTTTTATTAGAACTGAAAGATTTTATTGATATAAAAGGTGGACTTGTTCAAAATTTAATTTTTATGGTGAAATATATGTATATATATATATATATGAATTGATTTACAACTTTATCAAGTGTTTTGTTCCAGCTTGAAAATTACACAAATCATTTACAAGAGATTTTAACCAGGAAATTGAAACAAGTAGAGTTGGAGAAAAATAAAACTGCGGACCTCATAGCTCGTCTTTTGCCAACTGAAATTATCGAACGTTTAAAACTGAAGCACGACATCCGACCACAACTGCATCCGAGTGTGACAATTTTATATAGGTAATTATATTAATACAGTAAATAGATGTGACATTATTTAATATCAATACTTAACAGTGACTTAGTTGGATTTACCAATATTTGTAAAGGTAGTAAGCCTATGCAAGTTGTAGAAATGTTAAATGATTTGTACACTAGCATAGACAGCATAATTGCAAAATTCGATGCGTATAAGTTAGAAACCATAGGAGATGCCTGTAAGTAAAATTGTATGGATTTGTTCATTCTAGTAACTATAATAATACAATTGCAGATTGTGTTGTCAGCGGACTTCCACAAGCAAATACGGACCATTATGAGCAATTAGCAATGTTGGCGTTACACATTTTGTCAAACGTTTGTACATATTTAATTCCACATTTGCCACACACCAAATTACAAATTCGAATTGGAATTCATACCGGTTAGTGCCAGTTAAAAGCAAATTACGAAATAAATTGTAATGCTTATTTGGAGGGGTTTTGATATAAACATAAAAATGTAACCGGTTGAAACTCGAGCGCATGCGCATTGAGAATGATGCAGTCAAATACTGTTCTTTTTCATTCGCCTTGAATAATTTTCCATAGCTGAAGAAGGGTGGGAGAAACGAGAGTTTTACAGAACTGAGATGTTCTAAGAATGTCCACAAAGTGCAATAAACCAATTTATTCCTAAATCCTCTCGATGGTGTGACGGGTAAAGGGGTTTGAACTAAAGAATAATTATTTAGCTTTTCTCCAATGCTGCACAATTGATAAGCTTCCCTGCAATGGTGTACAGTTATTTAGCTTCCCTACAATGGTACACCATTATTTAGCTTTCCTGCAATGGTACACCTCCACAATTTGTTTTCTTTAAGTTCTGGACTGGTTTGAACATTTTCTAAACATTATTTCGCTATTAGGATCAAAATAAGATACACTAAGAACATGGAATGCTGTTTGGGTATAAAGAAATACATTTTCTTCAGGTTCATGTGTGGCCGGAATTGTTGGAATCACAATGCCAAGGTACTGTATCTTTGGCGAAGACGTTATCATTGCTCAGCACATGGAATCCCATGGAGAACGTAAATACTGAACAATTACTGAGAATCGCTTTTCACACGTGTAATCTTAATAACAGCTAATACAATTCAAATTTCTGCTAAGACTGCTGCATTGTTGGATGAAATTGGTACTTATTTCTTGCTGTACAGAACAGTGTTGAATATAAAGGTACCGTAGTAAATTAATAGAAAATAAACTACTATTTGAAAGCATAAAGTTTTCAAGTAAAATTCAGCAACGTTCTCAATTTATAGTAGTTGCATTCAAAAAGAGTTTTTAAACAACATGTTTTGTTGTTTAACTTTTGTGCGCATGCTCACTGAAAGCAGACTAAATCAGCTGCCATTTATAAGTCGAACAGTTTAAATATGTTGTTTAGTCTAAACGACTTTTTGAATGAAGTTTGTTTTTTAAAAAAAAAATTTAATATAAAGAAAAGTGAACTTGTTGTATGGTAGTTTTTAGGGCCTGTGTCAACATACTGGTTACTAGGCAAAGAAGGATTTGGTCAAATATTGCCATTAGGGACACCTTTAGGCTCACCAACATCATGGCGTAGCGACGGATCACTAATGAGTGAATATACTAGTGCTGCCGGAAGATCAGCTCGCCAGTCAATTATTTGGCCGCCTCTGGTGACGGGTTTTAATGCAAATCAAGCTAAATCACGAAGAAGTATAAGCTTTAAAGAGGATTCAGAGGCAGTGAAAAGATTACGACAATTGGAAGAGCTAGAGGAGAACGACACTGCAGTTAGTGATAAAAAAGATGAAGCAAGTATTCACTCAAATGTTTCTGAGGAAAATGGTGCTCAAACAGACCAAAGTGATGCTCAAACAGACCAAAGTGATGCTCAAACAGAGCAAAGTGATGCTCAAGTAGAGCAAAGTGATGCTCAAGTAGAGCAAAGTGATGCTCAAGTAGAGCAAAGTGATGCTCAAGTAGAGCAAAGTGATGCTCAAACAGAGCAAAGTCTTCAAAGTCAAGAAAGTTTAGATGAACGTGGGGATGAGTCCAACCGTTCCAATAGTTCAATTGAAGAACCGGAAGTAAAGAAAGAGAATTAAGGTTGTGATTGTTGCTGTGATGTATTAATTTGATTAGTTTAATATATTTTTATTAAAAATGAATTAAAGTAATTTGTTTTATTAAATTTGATGTGGGATGTCGTCCTTTCTCTAAGAAATGACAAAAAGTTGCATGAAATTATATTAAAGCTAAATTCAAATTATTTGTTTTCCAATATTCCAATTACGGCAATTGTTAATTGCAGTTGTGGCCGAGTGGTTAAGGCGATGGACTAGAAATCCATTAGGATCTTCCTGCGCAGGTTCGAATCCTGCCAACTGCGAAGTACTTTCTGAAAATACATTTGTTATTTTTTCTGGATTTATTGTTTTTTTTCCATCTGCCATATAACTTTTTTTTGGTTCTCCATTACAGTAGTCATATCTTGGTACTATAACTAATAGTTAATAGGTGGCAATAGTCCATGCGCTCTCAAGATTTTTCTTGGGTTATTTCTGCACATAAACAAGATGGCGCCATTATTCTTCCGCGGTGAATTGTTTACAATTACAATTATGATACAAAAATGCGCAATAAATGATTTAGACGGTTGGAGCTCTGGCGAGATGATCTTTGCGTTTACATTGAGGAACGGAACGGTTTTTTTTAAAACGGAAGTAAATGCAGCTTCACATTTTATGGTGTTTACAGTAATTATTCCTTTTTTCAGTTACAAAATATTCCCAATGGGATTGACCACCGTACGAAATGAATCTTAATAAAGAAAATAAGGTAGGCTTGGTTTTATATTTCAAATACATACTACACAGAAAGTGAATGTTTATCGTTTAATAGACGATAGAAATGATTGGTGCCATCATGAACAATGCAAACCCTTGAATATTGGCCGTACCAATATTCCGGTACGGCATGTTTCGATTTTACAACGTTTCTAATTTATTGTTTTCTTTCGAGTGGATATTTGCAAAAGGAACTTGGACAGTGAGGAAAACATAAAAAATAAGTTCTACAAATATTAATTTATCAAACAGGGATGATACTCATAAATAACAGGCATCTTATTGGTTGGTATTAATGATGGATTTTTTTGTTATGAAAAAAGTAATCCAAGTTAACTTCGTGCTTGATTTGAATAAATTCACTCCTTCACGGCATAGTTTAACACTTTACAAGAGAAACCATTTTATAACAACCACTTAACATTTTGGTTTCATAGCAACCAATAATACAATGAATAAAACCACACAGCAGAGTACACGGCTTAATTGTTATTATACAGTTTTTATTTGTAATTTGCTAGCAACATGTTTTGAAACAATAGAATCAATTATTCTGTTTAATCTTGGACTAATAGTCCAAGGTTTAATTAACTGAAAAAATACATTTCCTACAATTTTTAAACTTAAGGATTTTCCTTATGTAAAAATTTAGATGGGTATTGAACACTAAAATGTCTGCAATAACAAATGCTTCGAACAACGGCTCAAATTCATACATTTTACTCGCTCCACATACAAAATGTTTTTCGAACTGCTGGAAGTGGAAAATTTCTTTGACAGAACTTTACTACAACAAGTCAACTTCAAGTTTGACGTACAATTTAACAAGTCAAGTGTACGATATTGGAAACTACGATGTTTTAGCAGATGGCGAATCAGTTTTACTTTGTATACCCGACGTTTTGAACCCGCAATACTGGTACTGTGACATAATTGCTGTTAGTATGTCTTCACTATCGATGTTATGTTTGACAGTGGCGTTTTATCTCCACCTTAAATCATCATGTCAATCAAAATCTTACCACGATCCGAAACCTATGCTATGTCACATGGGTTCATTGTTTCTATGGTACATTAATTTCATTGCGTACCAAACATTGTGGTCAACCACAACGAGTATAGGATGGCAAGTATTGTTCACTATATGCGATGTTTTTAGTTATCTGTCTACTGTAACTTGGCTGAATGTTGTTAACTTTGATATGTGGAAACAGTTTCAGCCGAAGAATGCAATGATTCAGTTTGGACATACAACAAAGGGATTTGTTTATCGCTGTGTATATGCCTATGGGTTACCGTTGCTAATTGTATTACTCGTGCTAGTTCCGAGAGCATTAATGACATATATACATTCAGTTAAGATTGAACCTGCAGCTGTGAAAAAGGATTGGCTCGTTCAAGTTTTTTTCATGGGTGGTTTTGCATTTTTTAATTTTATTAATTTAGTTTTTTGTGTATTGACTCTCATAAATGTAGGGAAAGCTAAGAAATCGATGCCGAGAGTCAATACTACGCTTAAAAACAAGTCGGTGTAAGTTAAATTTGAATTTCAAAACTATTTGATTACGCAATTAATTTCATTAAATTTTGTAGTTTGCGAATTAGGATGAATCTTTTCATTATATCCGGGTTTTCATTTGTTTGTGCAATAATCGGACATTACTTACGACAAGTCAATTTTGTGCTGCCTATAGTACTCGATGCGGTTCTGGGTCTGCAAGGAGTTTTCCTACTTGTTGTTTACGGTTATAAAGACACGAGACGTTTATGTTTTATGGTAATAGAAAGGTCTGTTTAGTGAAAACAGTTAGTCTTCTGTTTATCACGTGACTATCTGTTGAATGTAAAATGTAATCAACTTTAATAACGTGAAATACAAGGAGTCAAGAGAAACTGAGAAAGTAAGAATATATGAAGAATATATATGAGTTAAGAATATATGACTACTTTTGTGACCCATTCGGTCAACCTTTCGAACCAAACCGCTGGTTGCATCTGTACACAGAGTTGTTGAAACTCGTTTTGACAAATTGGAGTGTAATAACAAACACAAAAAGGATTGATAGAAATTGCATGAATCTGCCCTGAAAACTGCGGAGATAACTTCGCAATTGTTAGCGCGACAACAGGATTATTGTACAAAGTATTTGACCAATTGGGACTTGGCCTGCCTTAAAATGCGATGGCTCACAATTGCACGGTTTCATTAAATCGTTAGTGTGCATTCGTAACCATGTAATAGCATCAAGTAGTTTTTTGTCTTGCAGAGTTGAAGCAACAAGTCGTCTTGTCTCTCCGGCAGTTTTTACGTTAGCAAACACTTGGCATGTCATGTGTACTACACAGTTGGCAGCTGGTTTCTCGACAACAAATAAAAACAATTTACCTCTCCATTCTTTGCATTTACCATTCACTTTTATTTTAGGTAATGCGATCCGTTCGTTTCAGAGATTGAGTTGTTTGAAAATACCAAAGCACATGGTAATCAAATTTTTTCCCATATGTAATTGTACAATATACCCGTCCAGCAGTGAGTTTTTAGTCGTAAGCATTTACAGAATGTAATCGTCGTCGTCTTCATCGCTAATATGGCCAACTTCCACACTTTCCGCTGGTAGTTCATTACTTGTCAAGCCAAGTTGACAGTTCTTTCATTTTCACGTTATATTAAGTTTAATAATATTCCTTACTCCTTGTTTTTGACATTGGTAAAGTGTACGTAGAATGTTATCACTCCACACCCAAAATGTTTTTGACCCTTCCGGGCCTTCTTCAGTGGGTAACTGAGAACATTAACATTCTATGTACACTTTACCAATGTCAAAAACAAGGAGCAAGTTGACAATGCATATCATGTCGGCCACCTTAACGATGCCAAATCTTCGCTTAAAATTTTCCAAATAGGGCGTGTTGGAATAACAATAGAATTGTTGCACAAAACTTTGTCTTTTCTTTCCAAAACGGCAGGAATCACCCGCGTGGGAGACACAGCTGGTTTTCGTGGCATTGTTTAAAACAAGGAATCTATACACTTAATCGTGAGGAGTTTGTCTGTCCGTCCGTCCCTTTTCTATCTCCTCCGAAACCGCCGGACGGATTTTGAATCCGAAAAATGCATTGGATAGCCCTCGGAAAAAAATTCTGTGTAGGCTACTTTTAATAATTTATGCATGGATATCCGGATAGATATCAATATTTCTATCAAGTTTTAACAATACAATTCAAAACAGTATTGTTTACGGTTTGCAGGAGTTAGC
>JAQIXU010000035.1:0-93615 GCA_034701245.1 Strigamia transsilvanica | reverse complement strand
CTCTTGCCATTAAAATTATATACTAGAATAAAGTGTTCTGATGTGTCTGGGGTGAATAATTATTTTACCTACTGTATGTACTTATACCTTGTAACATATTTAAATAAACTTTTCATTTTTAAACTGGGCAGCAAAAGTGAAAAATACATAAGCAACGGATACAGGGTTGAAAAAAAGTTTTTTCCTCGCCAAGTGATTGCAGAGATTATTGATGTGTCATGTCCAATTTACCTATCAATCTATATCAACAAATTTCCAAAACATTAGCCAAAGAAAAAACTTTTTTCCACTCTATTGTGACTGGAGGACAGGGGAGGGTCACATCGCGCTGGACGCTCACACACGATTAGAAATGACCACAGAACGTACCAAATTCGGATACAATCGCATTGTAGGCCGGTTTTGAGTGTCTATAACCTATAGGAGTCGGTATGCTCTAAGGTGCATTTTCCGATGCTTGAACTGTGTTCCCACAGCCCAATCTAACACCAACCGCTGACCACGGGGTCATAGACCACGTGGACAGCGATTCTATGACAAATCACCGTCCTGGGAACATCCAGGACAACCAAGGGACGCTCAGGTCCCAGAGGATGGCAAAGCTATCACTACGAGCAGGGTCATGGGGTCGCAACCATGATCATTGGGATCGTAAAGAACAGATACAACTGTTTACTACACCGGTCAAGGAGAAGACTCCTGATCACGTGACCCACTTCCTGTTGCCCAGTCCATGGGTCGGCGACTATTTCCGGGACCACAGCCCCCGCCTGGTGACAGAAGGCTGCGAAGGGGCGCAACATTGATGTTTGAACATGTGGATAAAAACTTACGGAAATGGTTTCCGTTTGTTTTACACCCAACGAAACCTTGAACAAAGAAATCGTCATCCTGGTAGTAACGTGACATCTCAGCTAAAAAATATATAATTTTTTAATTAGAAATTATATTTGGAAAAAGTAGGCGAAAATTTTTTTTACAATTTGCAGACAAATGCAGAAGCCCTGGACCACCATCTACTCTGTAAACATTACGCCGTCCTTCGATAGGGGACAGGTTTAGAGATATTCTTTTCAATTCACTAATAAAAGAATTTATATATAAGTGGTATACGTACACACATGGATCACCATGAATATATTTTTCATGTACCGCTTTTCATAAAGTGATACAAGGACGTGAAGACCTCCATTGTGGCCACCAAATACATCCCAAACTTCACAGGTTAGAGTTTGTGCTTGTGTTGGTAGAATGCCCACTTGATAGATATACCATCTGCCTTGAGCCTATAATAAATGTTGAAACTGAAATATTACTACAATGGTACCAATTTAACATTTACCATTTCTGGTCTCCGTTCTGTAACTGCATCTGGGAGTCTAGGACATTTGCCTGGAATTTCGTGATATTGTGGTTTAAAAATCGAATCTTGTGCAATCATAGAAGACATGCAAAAGTAAAAAAAAGCAAAGAAAGCAAAAGTTGAAAAGGACATTATGTCAATGTAAATGTTCTGCAACTTAGAGAGAGAGATTGATCAACGTTCTTTATATAAGGAAATATCATAGAATTTTCCAGGATTTTTTTCATGACTTTTAACAGGTGCAAAAGAATGAAATTGTTAATTAACTCATTAAGTATGTACACAGTCAGTTCCATATAATATTTACTTTGATATATTAATTTGTTGCCGTATAAAATAAAATATAGAAATTGCCACTTTATAAATATAGTTTTACAAATTTATTTTTTCTATCATAAAAATCAGAATTTGTTTCAAATTTCTCTGGGTTTATGAATTATGTACAAATTATCATGTAAAACTATCATACCAGAACAGCCATGCGTTCTTAATTGGGCGGTATGGTAGTTTGATTTTTTTAATTTTAAATTTTGATTTCAGACTCCACCATTAAAGACCCCACCATTGGACTACAAAATACCATGATTTAGTGTTTTAGCAATAAAAATGTCTACGTTTTTATTTGCTCAAATTTATTTGTAATTTGAATAAATTTTTCTAATCAAAGAATTATTCTCTTTTTATACACAAAAAAAATATATTTTTTTAAATATTCTAACTCCAAAAATAAAAGGCAGTTTTATTCATTTATAAAATATACAGGAGGATATAAATTTTTCACGAAATGGAGACAGTGTAAAACGGGCCGTCTAGCATTTATAAAAATCCACGAGCTGGCCAACTGAAAAGCAACACATCGACTTGTCTTTATCGCGGCTCGAGTGTTCAAGAACGTAATACAATATTTCCAAAATTAAAAACTTTTAGCATAGCCAATTAAACAACACGGTGGAAACTTCCAGAAATGCGCGCTGCAAAAAGAGCAATTCTTGCACCACGTTTTCATCTTGTGGCAGAAACTTGCAACATCCTAATAAACAAAGTGTCTTCATCAATGTACCTTACGAATAAATCAAAGGGATGGGCTAAATGTTAGGCGTCTGATGATTTTTTCCGATTTTCCATTTTTTTTTTTTACATTTTTTACAAAAACACAAAACGTCAACTCGTTTTTTTTGTGACAAATTGTGTTTTGTAAAAACGTATTTTAAGAACAAGATGCATGCATAACTGAACGTTTTTTAACACTTTATTTGCATTTTGTTTTTTTGCTTGTAAGTTTCAAATAAAAACATTTTTTTTTTAAATTCCCAAGGTTATTTATGTTTAAATGCCCTGCGTACGGCCACCAGGTGAAAACAAACAAATCGCAAGGTGATTAATTTTTCAGTGACATGACATTCCAAAAAACAAAATCACAAATCGACACAATTCAATTCACACATAAAATCTCACAATTCAGTTTGGAATTTATCCAAATGTATACATTTTACATGAGTGTACAGAAAAAATAAAGAATAACAACGGTTTACAATTTTGTTTGTTGCTTCATTTGTAAACAGAAGAGTAAAATATTTGTACATATTTTTTAACAATCCAAAATAAATTGTTTTGCGAATTGCAAAGAGCCAGACAATAAACTGTTTGCTTTCCAGCAAGCCATTCACCAAAAAAATTCCAAAGGTATAAATAATGCTAGCAAATCGCAATGCCGTTGACGGAAAACAATAATAAATAAAAATAAAAAACCACAAAACCCTTTAAAAATGAGATGTTTATTCTTTAAAAGTAGTGAACATTCTGAACAACTTTACATGGAAAAAGGCAAAATCAAAACCATTCAAACTAAACCTGTGAATATTTTGTTGTTACATGAATAATTAATGGATGATCGATGTATAAATAGATTGAAAACTACAGTGAATGGGATAAAAAAAAAAAAACTTAAAATGAAAAACTACAACTAAACAAAATAGTAAAGCTGATGTTTTTTAGTCTTCAACCGACCACGAAATGTAACGGAAAACTCGTTTTTTATCACGGAAAGAGGCCTTATCATCTGTACTCAACAAATGACATTAAATAACAAAAATCAATTTCGTTTTAAAATTACCTTTTACAAATTCCTTGCTAACGCTTGGCAATGGCAGATTCTCTTTACAATCAGGTAGATAAATGAGCGAGTCGTAAACTGTTGGGACGGAATACAGATGCTGAGCTATGCACTGTTCACACATGAGAGGCGATTTTTCTGGACCGCGCGGTTTATCGTAAGTCAGATTTCGGCAGCATCCTGAATGATGTTGAAATCGTTCACGTTTCCAAAGAGGATGATCGGGCTCAATGGAAAACACCTGTTAAATTGAATTATTAGTACTCAAATCAAAAACAATTGTTTTTCATTTAATTATTTGTATATTTTTTACTTCTAAGCAGCATTTTTTACTGACGACTGCCCTATGATCCATAGTACTCCACAGTTTATCCCGCAATAAAAGGAACTTGGGATATTTCGACTGCCAATTTCTTCCTAAAATCCACGGAAATATTTCGAATTTAATATCTTCTTCGTCCTCTTCCATGTCGTGGGCCAGGAATCTAAATTTTACGAAAATTTGTTGTAGAACCAAATTCATAATCCAATATTTGATAGCTTTACAATCCGACAAAAAATGATAATCTGGAGTAGTTCCTCTTCTTAACTTTCGCTCGTTGAAAGTATACAAATACCATTGCTAAAAGGTACTGAAAAAAACATAAGAAATCAAATTTTTACGGGGACAATATTTTGAAAAATTTGAATTTCCTACCTTATCCACCAACTTGTAGCAGGTATCCCGCATTAAAAATTTTGCAATTATTTTGTCCTCTTTAAAAAGGAAACATTTCCTGCATTTATGCTGCTAGAAAGGTATCGCACAAAATATCTTACCGAGTAATTCGAAAAAGTTTTTCATATCCTCGACAGTTGCAATAACATCGTTTTGATTACTTTCAGTTAAAATTTGCCTTTGGTTTCGCTTTTTCGTAACGAGTGTCGTTAAAACATTACCAGTCCGTTTACGCCCATTGACATCCATTTTTTCGTGTGGGAATTATTAAAATTAACTATTACCAAAACCGTCTTCGCATCACTAGGTAAACATTGTCGTCTGCTATGGCTCGTCTCGTCATCGTCAGTTTAAAATTGACATTTTTTTGTAGCTCCGAAGTTACGAAACAAGATTTAAAATTGTAAATTTTGTTTCTGGCTTAAATGCTTTGATAAATAAATAAATAAATTGAATATACCTTAAGAATAATAAAAGAAGCTATAAATTAGTTCAACGACGTAGTTAAAATTGTTTTCAGTTATGGACCAATCAAAATGTGCCACGAGCAAAAGATCTGAAATTTCCGGAAGTGCATCAACTAAAGCAGAAAATAACATTAGTTTGGTATCGGCATCACAGTTAAAGTTGTAACAGCTGATTTAAAATGCGATCCTTTTTGTTAACGCTTAGTAGTTTGGTTCTCTCAGTAACAGTAATCGGCAATGCATATTACCAAAAGAAACAATTTTACCCATCAGTGGTTTATGTTACAAAATCCAACCCTAGTATGGCGGTAAGACTCGACTTGCAAAAATGTGTCATCACCATGTATAAACAAATAAGACAATTAGAAAATGGAAAATAAAATATTCCATCGTTGCAGGTTATTTATATTCAAGCATTTGTTTTGGTGATCTTGACGGGGAAAATTATGAGGAAAGTATTTTTTGGACAATTACGAGCCGCAGAATTAGAGGTACCGTATAAATTTCTTGATTTCTTCCGTCCACCTAAAAAATAATTAAAGACTAAAAGTTTAAATTAAAAAAATATAATAATACTAATAATAATAATAATAATAATAATAATAATAATGTTTGTTTAATTTGAAGCATTTGATTGAGCGCTCGTGGTACGCCATCACTGAAACATGTTTAGCTTTTACCGTATTCCGGGATGATTTCAGCCCAAAATTTGTCGCCTTGTTTACTTTATTATTGTTTTTGAAGTGTTTTCATTGGTTGGCAGATGACAGAGTTGATTACGTAAGTTAAATTTATTTGACTTATAAAATCGATCTATATGTGTGTATGTTACATAGATGGAAAGAAGTCCCATGATATCAATTTTATTTCATGCTCGAGTAGTTAGTAAGTACAGTAGAGAGATTCTTCGAAATAACAAAAAATGTTAAGTTTGTTTTTTAGGTTTACTTATAGGATTGGGATTACTCGATGCCCATTTTGTAAATATGGCATATTACAGCACATTAACGAAAGGTGCAACTGTACAACTTGTGTTTGGCTTTGAGGTATTTCAATTTGATGCAATTACCAAAGCTCAAATAATCAATTAAAAATGTTTCAGTACGCAATTCTTCTAATGAGCGTCATAAACATTTTCATTAAATACGTTCTACATGCCATTGATTTACAAAGTGAAAATCCGTGGGAGAACAAGGCTGTTTATTTACTCTACACTGAACTCGTTATGGGTAAATGATTTTTTAATGAGATTAATGGAAATTTTAAAATTCATGCCGGTAATCAATATTAGGTTTCATCAAAGTGGTGCTTTACATGATATTTATGGTAATCATGATTAAAATTCACACGTTTCCACTATTTGCAATCCGACCGATGTATTTAACTCTAAGGTAAAGGAATTTTTAATACCCTATTTTCAATTTTGCATCTGATGACGTACTATACTTTCTCAGGGCGTTTAAAAAAGCCTTAAATGACGTGATCATGTCACGACGAGCCATTCGAAACATGAATACGCTGTACCCCGATGCTAGTCCGGAAGAATTGGCTTCTGCTGATAATGTGTGCATTATTTGTCGAGAAGAGATGTTTTCCGCCAGCAAGAAGCTACCTTGCAATCACATTTTCCACTCGACTTGTTTACGCTCGTGGTTTCAACGCCAACAAACTTGCCCAACGTGCAGAATGGACGTTCTGCGCACTGCTACGCCACTACCGCAACAACCCGCGCCTCCCCAGCAGCAACAGCAGCCACAACCGCATCAGCAGCCACCGCAGCAACAACCTTTTTTCAACTGTACGTCCAGTTTACATTATACGATGCCCAGCATAATTTTTATAAAATATGTATTAAAATTTCTTAGTTCCTGGTTTCCTACCGGGTTTATTTCCTCCTGGAGCCATGCCCCCAATGTGGGCGCAAATGCAGCAACCAGCAGCCGCAGCTGCAGCCGCAGCCGTAGCTGCACCGACGCCACCCCCTATTCAACAGCCTGTACAATCACAACCATCAACACAAACTTGTAGGCTGGAAAACAAACTTTTAAATTAGTCTTGATCTTAATAATAACTTTACAGCGTCGACCTCCGGCGGTGGTACTCCATCAACTTCTGCTACCATGCCTCAAACATCTATACCACCGATGGTTTTTCCTCCATTCCCATTCATGCCTTTCAGTAAGTAAATCCCACTAAGTTGTAACAAAACAGTACCACTAATCCCGGTTGAATTTGCAGTGATACCTCTCCCGAGACCACCGGCAAATTTCAGCGGGTTGACTGAAGAGGAATTACACGCGATGGAAGGACAAGAAAGGAAGCACGTAGAAGCTCGGATAGAGTGCTTGAGCAATATTCAAACATTGCTGGATGCGGCTGTAGTTCAGTTACAACAGTACGCCGCGATTGTGTCGACATTACCGTGAGCATAAATTCGGGTTTGATTCAAACTGGTATTTTATACGGTGAAATGTTTGCAGGCCTCCCGTCATCACGAGCAACAGTAAAAATCAGTCATGTAACGATGATGTAAATAATAAACCGTCAACGTCGAAACAGAATAACGAAGCAACTGCTTCAACGTCCAGTGATCCTCAGCAAAATATGTTTGAAGGTAATTTTATATGGAAACAATTTTCTGCATTAACGCTTTCATTGAAGCTTGAAATTTCTTCTTTTAGACGATTCTAGTTTCACGATCCCCGGTTCGGAGGAGTCGAACACGAGTTTAGACGAAAAGGAACAATTACGCCGGAGACGGCTGCAGAGGTTCGATGAAAAGTTGAGTCGGGACGACAGAGCAATGGAATTAGATTGAAATTTACTTACTCAAATTGACACTAATACTTTTTGTGCTAAGAAAACAAATTTTGAAAAAGTTTTTTGTATTGCTTTACGTTTGGCTAGTGTTGTGACGATAGACCATCGATGTGTAAATCAAATATATTTTATTATCACAAAACGATTAGACAAGTTGTCTTTGATGCAATGGAGAAGAATCTGAAGTTTATACCGGCACATTTAAAAAAAAAAAAAATCAATAATGTTTTAGAGCAGTTTATTGGGCAAAGTGATATTAAAATTGGCTTCATAAAAGGGGGCGGGGAAAAAAACAAAGCAGACAAATTGCTGATCACAGGATAAAGACATTACAATAAAATCGGAAGCTTGCGTACAATTATATCGCATTTCAATTCAAACTTAATATTGCCCTTTGCATTTTTTTTTTAAACTGCAAGATCAATTTACACTTTTAACTTTGAGATGTCTAGCATAAACTGGTGTACCTGACACCATTTTTCCAACAAGTATCCTTAAATTATTTGAGGTACAGTTTACAAACCCTCCCTCCCCCAATGCCTAAAATTTAGCTACGTCCAATGAATGAAATATAAAAATGTTGGAAAGGACTCGGAGTTGCAAAAAAGTACACAATATAATAAGAATAATGGAGAAATTTTTGTATATAAAATACCTCTTAAGTATTCTCAAATGAAATGATATGTTATCTTTAACCTTGTTGGGCTAGAGCACCGTTTTTTTAAAATAATTTTCATCTTTTTTTTTGTATGCTTGAAAAATGCCATCACGGAAGGCCCTTAAATGGAAAATAGTTATTTATGATACAAAAAAAACTTTACTAGAAAATTATCGCTAAGATCACTTTAAAAAAATTATAAAAGTTGCGAAAAATTTGACTCCTGATTTAAGAAGCGCTACCAATTATGAATCGCGCAACATGGGCAATTCGTACGTTTAAAAACAAAAAATCAATCAGATCACCAATCGCTGGTACAAAACTATCCCGTGGCGCTGAATTTAAACATAAAAGAAAAAGAAATAAACAATGAGTACTTAAACTGGCATGAAAAATAAGCTTAACAAGCGAATCTTGGCCAAAATAAAAACATTTGATGAATTATCAGAACTGCCTGAGTTTTCATTTAAAATATTTATATATGTATGATAATATAGTATATGTATATATAGATGTGACTATGTATATATACATATATTTTGTAAGAAGGAAAGGGAGCAAAGATGAGATCAATATGCACCATTTCTTCAAAATGGAACGCCAGAATCTAGTAAAAATAGAAAAAAATTCACATTTAATATAACTAAGACTAAATTAAAGAAAACAAAATCCAAAACTCACCCAAACTGTCTAGCGCTTGTTCAGTCACACTTAAACAAAGTGATTCCAAACAATTTGTCATATCTGAATCTAGGGTAGGATTCTCAGTGGCTGTAAAAATTGTTACGGTAATTAACTTAAAACCGGAGAAGAAAAAATAAAATAAAATTTCGTCCTTACACGACTTTCTTGTTTGCGAAAACAATTGGTACGGACGAACTGGGGCCGACTTTGTCCTCTGCAGCGCGACGTGTGGCTTTGTATGCTAGAAATATTTAAATTAAGTGTAGGCAAGAAACGAAATTCAATTATGTTTACATTGAATATTACGTCTTGTAAACTAGGTCGCTTGTTACTGAACATCAGACTTCCGTTGGCATTCTTAGTGGGCGAATAGATAGTGGGCGACAACACCGATGGCAGTTTGCTTCCAATTGTGCGTGAAGTTGGCTGATATTGTGTCGGACGGCGCCGAGTGATCAGCCCTCCCCCTCCGCCGGGAGGAAAACTGCTTCCCTGGCTCAAAATTGGCGCAAACTCGGATGTGAAATTGTTGTTGAACTGATTCGTCCAACGACTTGAAAGTCAAAATAACGAAACAAATTAACGAATGACAAATAAAAGTGAAATATTAATCTCACTTCCGATTGTGACGATTATCTAAACCTCTACGAGGGGGCAACGGATGCCATATTTTTTGAATTTGTTGCTTCCAGCTAAATAACCGTCGTTTTTGAATCCTTGAAAATGCCTGCAAGAATAAATTTATCAATATATTGCAACAACAAAACAAACGACAAAAACTCAATTTTATACCTCGTGATTTAAGCACCTGTCGATTAAAACCAAATAAAGATTGTAGTTCTCATCATCTTGATGACTCGATACGAGCAACTGCGTGCAAACTGAAACGACAAATCAAACCACGTGACATCTGACAATTGCAATCTTTTTACATTTAAATTCCTCACCTTTGCCCATCACCCTCGTAAACTGGCCCGGTAAATCGCCATCTACAACCGTTTGACTATTGTCAGAATCATTTTCGCAGGATGGAAGCGGAGAAATGGAACCGTCTTGGATCTGAATATCGTTCAAATTGGAATTGTCATCCAAACCAGAAATACCCTCTAGTAGCGAATAAATTTTGATTGGTGTAAGGATTATGTTTTTCAGCTCAGTCAACGTGTTCTTCAGATTTCCTCCTTCAACAACATCCTGCACAAACATTTTAACGTTACAAAAACATCCAATTCAATGCCAATATCACTTAAGACTGTTTAGTGTTTACCTTCTCGAGCGTCCGTAAAAAAAGTTGTCTTTCCTTTAATTTCGTAATATTAAGAACAATTTTATGACGTGCTCCTTTCGTTACATTCTGTTTAAACAGTATAAAACAATGCAATTTTTACAACTTTCGTCATCACCAAATTATCAAAATATTACCATCGCTTCCAGTTGTTCTTCGGTCAACTCGAGCATTTCGTCATACGACATTTGAGCGAACAAATGAGCATATTTGTGCAGTCTCAGACTCTTTAACCAAGCTGGCACGTCTGAATAAACAAACTTTTATTAATCTCACTTTAACCTTCAAAGAATTTTTTTTAAACGCAATCGTTATCGGTTAAAAACGCATTTACTCGGGTCACCGACCCAAATGATAAAAACATATACCGCATACAATCCCAGCTGTTTCCAGTTATTAATTTATATATCACATATATAAAAAAACAACAAAAGAATAGAACAGTTCGACACCATTTTTTTTTTAAATAATTAAGGAAAATCAGTTTAACCTTTCATTCCATTTCCTTCAACGCTAAAAGCATTGCGTGCCTCGTCCAAATGCGTTTCACTCCCACTTCCCGAGGATGCCAAGCTGCTTTGCGGCGAAAGAGGCGCGTGTTCCAACGGCAGTGACATGGAGCGCTGTTTTGTCCGCGTTGGTGGTTCATCTTGAACCATCCAGTCATTTATTGGACTCGGAGGTACATTCATAGGTGAAGTCAGAATGTTATTTCTTCGAATACGAGAGTGGAAAGACGTAAAAATGGAACTGACAGTACCTACGAGAAAAAGAAAATAAAATTAAATTAAAAATAAACGTAACAATTTATTTCGTATTTGTTCGTGTTAATATTAACCTTGAGACAAAGGCACAGAATTGGCGCTGGCACTTGTACTTGGGACAGAAGTATTTTGAAGAAGTGGATGGCTTCCATCAAAGTGTCCAATTCCATTGGAACTCGACAGACAACCAATATTATCGGAACTATTTCCGTTGAGCACAGGCCCGTCCGAACACCAGCCGTTATCGGGTGAATGGCTGTTATAATGCAGACCAGTCGTGTCGTTGATGACGGGAGGGGTCAAAATAAAACCACTCAGACGTTCCTCGAGTTGGCGCAGCCACATCGTGAGGCTTCGGCGGTCGTCCTGCGACAGCGCTGGATGGATGAGGGAATACGAGAGTAACTGACGACTCTCTTCCATGTGTATGTTGTGTTCTAACGAGTGGCTCAGCACTCGTAAAAGTAACGACAAGTATTGCTCTTTGGCTTCGCCATTCCCGGGTCGAAGCAATGGCAAATGGATCAGTAATTGAGACACTACGTGCTCCTTTGAATCCGAACCCAAACTAATGACAAAACCTTGAAAAATTAAAAGAAAAAAAAAATAGAAATTATTAAGAGGATTAAAAATAATTATTTTTCTTTCGCATTTCAACATTTATTTTAAAAGGATTACCAGTAGCACACTTATTGTAAACTAGGATAACAGGTTAACTCAAGTTCAACGGCAAAGTTCCTTCCCGTGGTCTTTAAAGAGGTCATTACTCTCTCTCCTACATTTTTTTCTTTCTTTCTTCCACTTTTAAATTGTTTTTAGTATCTAGATTATTTTTTCTAGCATCATTCAACGCGTGGGACGAGCAACAAACTCATTCCCAAGCGTCTACAGTGTCATTACCAGATGCCAACAAGTCAGGGTCATCAAAAAACATTGATATAAAAAAAAATTTTTAAAGTTAACCACAATATCGTTTACGATCCCCTTAGTTTTTTTTAAGACCTCTTTCTTTTTACGCCCAGTAATTCATCTTAAAGATGCAGCTTCTTCTTGTACACGATGCTCGAGCACCTAGTCAGTCGATGGGTGGAGCTAAACAGAATTCTTTAAGAGCGGCTAGTAAATGTCAAATGTCACTGCACATATCCAAATCGTTTAAATCTTTTACGGTGTAGAAACCTTTATACTTTTTAAAGCAAATCCAAAAAAAAAATTAAAACATTACAAAAAAAAAAAACCTTGTACTTGTGGGTTTCTGTTTCTCGATCATCACGATTTCTCATATTGCATCAAGGATAGTAATCAGAAATCCAGGAAGGATACATATAAAACTAGAGTTTATGAGTTCTAGAAAGAGGGCCAAGGATTTCTTATCTCTTATTCCCGGCTGGTTGGTTCTATCGTAAATTCTTTTTTTTAACGTGTCATTTTAACCTAAACAATTACCAACTACAAACGGGTAATTAAAACCGTTGCCGTCTTATCACGTTACCAACAACATTCGACCATTCATTTTTATTTCAAATGTAAACACTGTAATAAGAAAAAAATAAAAAAAAAAATAAAAAATTCTATTTACAAAATTAAAGGGTTAAAGTTGGCTCAATCGAAATGATCAGGAGTCAATTAAGTAAATTACTTTTAACCTCCTCATAGTAATTAAAGGAAATTTATTATTCAGTTGTATGACTCAAAACGACAGCTCAGTTTAATTCTGTTCGTCCTCATTTCACTCACCAGTGGCGAGAAGTCATCGACACTGCACTCAATTTTAAAAGAGATGGAGGATGGAGGGAGGTAGGTAGGTCATTTACCATCGTTACCCTTTTTGAAATGCAAGCGACAGCATTGCAATCGTGTCCCATAATTTCACTGACCTACACACCCATCCGTCACAACTTAACGAGTTGTTATTTTAACATTTCCAACAAAATATTCAAAAATCGCCAAACATTCTCAATCCGATATTACAAAAAAACAAAACAAAACAAAGTTATTATTGTGTAAACTTCAATTCCTCCAATTCCTTCCTCGAAAACTATCGAATCAAATTGTTTCCAGTTATTTAATTCTATCGCACATGTGTTGCTCTTAATAAAAACATCAGTCGATTAAAGAATTCCTAACACCATCCAACATTTCTTTTATCGCCCAACCAATCAGAATTGAACAAAAATAAAAAAATTAAACAAACTAAACACCAAGGTATTAATCCTTCCAACTTGTAAAGTTAATAAATCATGCGTTAACATCACAATTTATTCATTACGACTCGAAATAAACGGTTCAATGATTGGCAGTTTCCGTTCACTATTCCCAAACTCAAACTAGACTCCCGTGGAGTAAAAATAAGGGAGGTTTGGGCATCCCCAGGAAAGTGAAATGGATTCACTCCCAGCTGTCCAATTCTGCCCCACGCGAGACCTCTGACTGAGCACAAAAGAGTCTCAATACAGTATACTCAAAGCAGCTGATTCGAGGGGAAAGAAAGTCAACTGAGGTCTAAATGATATTCAACATTAAAAAAAAAACAGTAAACAAACAAACAAAAAAATTTACCACGAAATATGTTTAACTCTTTAGAAACCAATTGTAATGGTTGATACCACCAGACGTGTGAGCATAAAACCACACGCACAAATTAGCAAAATAAATAAGTCTCATGGCCCTGGTGCAAGACATCTGGTTACAATCAAACCGAGAAATTAACTACATGGTGGATCATTCGCTTAACACTAGACAAATTAACTTTTGAAAATTAAAAATAAATTAAATAAATAAAAAAAAAAAAATCACCTGTCGGCCATTATTTTTTCCTCTTTAGTTTACGTCATAATCTGACTCATTAATAAAATTTATTCAAAACAAAATGTATATATATATATATATATATATATATATATATATATTAATTAAACATCTGGTAACCGCTTTAAGTACAGTTTATTACATTTTGTAAACATGTGTATCAGTTTGGAGTAGATAATTCAGAAAGACTGAAACTTATCATCAAAACCGTCGAACTTTATTTATCAACAGACAAAACATCGACTGATAAAAACGCTAAAACAAAAAAAAATTATTTCAAAACAAGTATATTTGTCCTTACAAATAAGTACACTAGTGAGAGTCAGTGACCTACAAAATAATTTTTTAAGGACACATTATGCTTACAAGGTCGAATTCGACAACATTTCAATTTTCCTCCATTATTATTATTTTTTTAAAAAGTCAAAATTCCATTGCGGGTACAGTCCAGAGAAGAGGTCAAGAAAAAATATATTTTTTCTCTAATAATTATTAATTAAATTCTGTACTAATTCGGTTAGCAACAGGCGAGGAATGGCGACTAAATAAACATTACAAACCACACTTGGAGATAAGATTTCTTCCATGAAACTCTTTCAATCTCGTAAATAAAAAATATCAGATCAAATTGGCCTTTGAGATTTGATCAGCAGGACCTAATGAATTTTCAATCCAGTTTGATCAAGATACAATTAATAAATATTTCGCCCATTTTGATTCCTATTTAAATAAATAATGACTAAATGTGAATAATTTTTCCTCGATGGGCAACTCGAGGGCTATAAATAAAACATCAAGTTTAAGATGTTAATTACTTCCCCCACCAAATCCAATCCGCCATTTTACACTTTAAAATTGCTCCGTACAAATTTTTAAATCCCGTACCAGAAATCATTTACTTTTCCCCATTCATGACGTCAAATTATACCTAAAGGGAGTAGGTGACCCAATTTGTCAATCCAGTAAGCAAAGCAGCCACTGGCCCTCAAGAGGGTCAACGAATGGAAAAACAAAACACGAACATCAAACGGCACAATTTTTATACGTCCAATGCTAATTACTTCACCTTGGCCATATTGTGAAAACAAGAGAATCTCACGCGTAAAGGCCACTGGACCCCCAAAGATAGGTCGATCAGTTCAATGTCCATCGACAAAAATTGATTTACAAAACGTAATCAACCGAAAAATCAAAAATTTCATAAACAAAAAAACAAACTAAAAAATGTGCCAGTTTTACCTAGAAAAAATTATTTCAAGGTCAAGCCGTGGTGAGCTTCGAATTACAAAAACCAACCACATAGTGACCTACCTCTCCCTCCTCAACATGGATGATATACTTCATTTCTGCTAGTACGATGTCCCACAACTTGTCTAAAAAGAGGTTGTTGATCTACCTGCCTCCTCTCCACCCAAAGACCAGTTTTTTTTCCTTCTTTTTTTTTTATTTTTATTTTTTCTACTCGCAGCATCCAACCTAGTAACCCATTTGTGAAGCGATCGTGTGGGTGTGATGATAATGACATTGCTCAGACAGGAAAAGGGAAAAAGATACATAAAACTAACACGCTCGTATTTCAAAATATACGGACCTTATCCAATTAAAAAATTGGCACACGATAAAGAGGGAAAAAAGAATACAAAAATTTTTTAAAAAAACCGAAAACACTTAAATCTCCATAACCCAAATAAGTTTTATCTGAAATTGAAGAATTATTGAGGTCTTACCAGGATCGTTCGCTTGATCTTGCAAGGCGTGATGTTCGGTACATTCGGCTAAAGATTGCTCGAGCACGTGGCCTATGAAGGATGTCTGAGTGGCATTCAGTTTCTTAAGCAACGAGTAAAGTGCCACCGTCTGTTCGCATTCATTCCACTGATCGAACCATGTGCTGATAGCGTTCACTTGGTCGCGGAACATGAACGTCGACTTCATCATGTCACCTAATATGACGAATGTAATTTCATATTATAATCCTTCAACTTATATATCGAATAAAAAAGAAATTATTATCAATAAAGAAAATAGTAAATGAATCAACGTTTCAAAGATAGAACTAACTAAATTGGAAAGTGCCGGTGTCTGCCCCGAGAAAAGAGGCGGCAGCTCCAATAAAAGATGTTGATCTTGCAGCGAATATCATTCCATGTTTGAGTGCGAGCTCGGTCCGCTGTCCGTAGTCGCGCGCAGCCGCATGGGAGGTTACGAATTCCGTGGGCTGCGAGTGATTGGTTCCCGCGCCTCCATGCTTTCGGCTTCCGCTCTCATTTCATTTCACAACTCGATACGACGAGGGGCATAACAGAAAAGTTGAATTCGCGATGTGAAACTCGTGAGAGAAAACACGTCGAATAAAAATGGCTAATTCGTTCGAAAATCCTATGGTCGTCATGTCAAGGTCTAATAAACCACGCAGCTCTTGGGTGGACACACCCGACCTCGCCCCATTTCGCTTCAAACACGCACAACCAGTCGGGGCTCACGTGCACTGCCGAGTGTTTAGTGCGCAGTTGGTATCAATTGTTGCAATTAGCTTTGGGTTTTGTTGAGAGCGATAGAAATTGGCAGTTAATAAATCGAGCGTTAAGCCTAAAATTGTGCAGACGTGCGGTTTCTGGTGGTGTTTATGGGCGAGCGCAAGCGACAGGTTTAGCGGTCTTAGCCTACGAGTGTTTCGACTACTTACAGCGACATGGGCAGTTTCATCGTTCACAGCGCGGACTCAAAAGGATTGCAATCGTCCAAATAAATAAAACGCATCCGCCTCGTCATTTTAATTTGCACATGCTGAACGCAGACTGAACGGAAATCAGATTCAATGACGTCATGCAGATGGGGGAAATCGGACGAGTCGATTATTATGGAGGTTGGTGGCCTTCGCAGCTCGCAAATGTTGCCTCGCAAATTTAAATATGGCTATTTTTACTTTTCATTTCTTTTAATCGAACCGATAAATAAAACAATTGAAAAATGCAACTTCTTTCTTCTACTAATTTACATTCATTTTTAAATACTGTACGAACAATACGCAATAAGTTTACAGAACATTTACATTAAAAATAAAAAAGCTTTTACATATTTTTTTCCCTGTGAAAATTATGTAGAAATAAAATTTACATTTCTCGTTATTATTATTATTATTATTATAAGAATTACATCGAATGATGTTACAAAATAAAAATTCGCGTGCATACATTTTTAAATCCTAATCATCAATCGCAATAGTAGAAATAGTTAATGAATTAAATACTGTAATTATTAAAATTGCACTAAAGTGATGGCATTGGCAGTGAGCGTGATAAAACAATACACTGAAAGATGAGCCGATTCGAGCCAAGGCACTTGTCCTCTTAGAAAGGCCGTCATGAAATTGATAACACATTAAAATCTCACCTGAAAAAGCAAATTTAACTAATTGTGTGTCTTTATTTACTGCATTAACTAGTTGGAATTTTAAAAAAGATAATGATAAAAACACAAAAACACATTTGGAAATGTTTAATATTCGTTGAGCAGCAAGAAACCTCTTAAAGCGAATGTCAGCAAATCAAAAGTGCTGACCACATTGTGTCCATATGAATGTTTTAAAAAAATATAAAGAATAAATAGCGCTGCGAGTGTATATACAAACCATGAAAATACATTAACAAACTTTGGAAGAACGAGATAAAATATTAGATAAACCTTTAAAAGCGTAACTACCATTTGCTAATACGATTATGTAGTAATATTAGAATTATTATCGATTATTATGATTATTATTATTAATAATACTAAATTTTATGTTTTTCTAAATATTTACATCTTATGAACAATTGTACTAATGCACATTTTTTTTTTTTAAAGTTTAAATTTCATCATTTGACAGTGGAATTTCAATTTCAGACTACGAATATTTGGTTTATTCTAATGCTTCTCAGTTGTTTAAAAATTTCAAAAGTAATGAAAAATATGAATTATGCTTTTGGCACCATATATTATTTTTTCCTGAGTAAAGAAAAAAAAATCCTCTCTATAAGTCTCATTATGCCGCAAAAAACCTGTTAAAATACTTCAACACGTGATGTTCCTCGAAATAAGCTCAAAAAAGTTCATCTTAAACGTGTATAATAATAAAAAAGAAGTAAAAAAGTAAGAAATTGTTCAAAATACATATGGATGCAAATTAAACTCTCAAAATTACTGGCATAAAATAAATATCAAAAAATGTATGTGCCTTTAAAAATAGCTTAGAAATTGTTTTGTGTTTAAAAAAAATATCACAGGCTTGTTTCTTATAAACACTTAAAACCTTGTCCATGTTATCGTTTCGATTTTTCACACAACAATTTCCTGACTGATAAACTGAGGCGGTGATTTGTATAAAATGCTAATTGGTCTTTTCCTTCTGCTGTGATGAGAATTATGCTCTTGGAATTCAACCGGGGGCTCTATCAGTTGATGATGCCGTAAATTTTGAGAAAGAACGTTGGTGTAATCTTTGATCAAATGTGCAATCTGAGACGCCTAAAAAAAATACAAAAAAATTTAAAAAATAAATTCATAAATTGTTAAAAATAACATTTTTCCTCCTTACTTGATTAGTTGTAAAAATATATTTACTGCCTTTGCCCACGCTTCCGGTTACAATCATCAAACTGTTTAACGATGGACTGTAGCTTACAATGTTCTCGTACTCACAATGGCAAAGAAGCACCTGCAATAAACACAAAACAAAATCAGTTATAGGTTTATTTCAAAGCCACATAAACGTTTCACATACTCTCGATCGTTGTTCCAGTAAATGAAGTCCACTCTGGTCCACTGCAAGCCACAGAGACTTCGACCACATCGAAGTATACGATTGCTAAGTGAAATATTTAACAAGAAAATTAATGGGCAAATTAAATATAACATTTGTCTTCTTACCGTTACTTCAAACACGGTCGCCTTGTGCAAAGGCCAACTGTGTATGAGATTCAAAAACGCTTGCTTGCTCTGTTCTGCATCAAGACCCAGTAAACTTTGATGCTGCATCGAGACCGATTCTTTCAGCACACTGACAAGAATTCGAGGCGGTAAGCAATGAGTCATTACACTTCTGTAATCCCCTTTCCCTTCTTGATAATCTCCCAATTCCAGTTGCGAACGCAAAGCACAAAGCATAACCTGCAAATATAACGGATGATATTATTTAGTTATTACTTAATGATTACAATTTTCTGTCTCACTGCTTCCTGTTCTGTAACTGGATATCTGTCACTTCGCAGATTATGAACTTTCTGGTGGTATAACAATTCTTTCTCTACGGGGTCATTTAGGCTTATGTACGCATCAAGAAACAAGTGTTTCTGTAATAAATATAAAAATAATTATTAATAAATACTGCGCATCAAAAAGATGACACATGAAAACAAAATGAAAAAAGAAAAAAAAAAACGAAAGAATTCTTTTTATCTAAAAAAAAAAATGTTGGCATAAAAATTCGAATTCGAACCTTGAATAGGAAGATGTGTTGGGTTTTGGCCGACTTCCAAGTGCCGCCTTGATTGTAGCGCTCCCACTTGGCCATTGCTTCAGTTAGTTTTTCATCTGGCAACATATTTCGCTCTGAAATGTACGTCAAATAAATAATTTGCTGTGGCTTAAAATAAACAGTTGCCCAGTCAATTACCAGTGCTCCCAAGTACTTCATAAATTGAATAACCGAGCGCAGTTGGCTTTAATCCAATTTTACCTTTCACTATTTCAACGACCTACATCGAAGTTTAATTAATAAGTTTTGCAACAAATAATACACTAAATTAAAATATTTACATCTTTAGTTGTTGCAGAGGCATCAAACTCTACCGATTGGTATTGACCATCCATGAAATAAATTCGCGAGTATACGTGTCTCCTAAATATCAATTCTTTTGTTAAATATTTTACTTTAATCGAGTTAATATTATGGTACCTATTGATGCTGCACATCACTTCATCCTTCGAAGGAGGCCATTGCCTAGTGCGGGTCTCGAGACATTTTTGTAAACATTGCAACGCAAACTGCGCATACTGCCCTTCTTCAGTTACATCGTCCGCTGAACATTTACGAAGATGTGAAATTAAATATTTCAAAATAAGTTTATTCGATGGCGCTATCACACTACAAAGCACTGTTATCAGTTGCCAATGCCTCATGTTAACTCGGCTGTTCGGATCTGTAAAAGAAATAATAGATAAATAAATAAATAAAATAAATAAATAAATAAAACCTACCAGGATGATCGGTTGTTTGTTTAATAAGTTGTAAACAGTACTCGTTTAATAAAACATCCTTTCGCATGCATTTTTCCAGCATGTTTTGCACCACATGTATTAATTCTTCCTCGTTCATTTTTTCCGATTCCACTAAAAAAAAAAATCAGTTAAAAAAATTATTTTTTTTAAATCGATGATTTGGTATTACTGGAATGAGATAATCCCGAATATAATAAAATGGAATTAAAAACATTGACAGCCATTTCCTCCATTTCAGGATCAACAATCACACTCAAACTTTGAGCGATTGGGATTTTTGTGAAAGCCCAGAAGTTGCGACCAAAGCTTTTGTAAGATTCGTCAATATCGCCAGATTCAGCGCGCAACTTCTCAAAGCGACTGCGATTAAATCTATAAGTACATTTCATTAAAAATTAAAAATTAAATAAAATAAAAATTAATTTTTCATTTCTCAAAGCCATACTTTCGCAAAGTAGTTCGCAGGAATCCCGAATTCTCATCCTGAAGTTTCCGCAAAACATTGTGATCAACCAATTGCCTACGACGATTAAAAACTTCGTAATACAATTTTTGACGATCTTCGTTCGTAATCTTTAACTAAAATTTACAAAAGAAAATTAGCACAAATTAGAAGAAAAAAAATTCCTTCAACCTTTTTCATCGGATCGTAAGACTGCTTCATCCAATTGGCGTGAGCAGGAGAATAACTTGCGATAAGATGCCCGATTTCATTTTTCTGTCTAGCTTCAAAGACAAAACATTTCTGTGGATCAGGCAACAGTTTGCTCAGTGTAAAAGTAATAAAATCGTCCGAAGGATCCACCATAACCGATTCGATATCGCAATACCGATAAGCATTCATTATAGTTTTCTGCTCGGGATGAAGCATCACTATGCCTTCCGCATTGACTCCGAGAAACAAGTTGTTTCCTTCAAACGAACGTTACATTAATAATCTTCATAAACAAAATTTAATTTAATTTAATTACCGTAAGACCAATATCCTTTGTACGTAACTGGATACAACGCACAACCATATTGTGGATACTGCATAACACACGACAAGTACCAAACTTTGCCCACTAATTCTGATTTCCCGGCTCCGTACGCCTTGTGCGCATCTGCAACAGCGGTAATCCAGTCTGATTGGTTCCTCGTTTTCCGAATTCGTTCGCACATGAAATGTTCCACATCCGAATACCTGCAACAGCCCAATTGAAAAATATAAACGAACACATAACCTAAAACTAATTTTTCTTTTTACCAATTAAGTTTATCATCTTGCGCTTCTCCCAACAGGACTTGAGCCTGCAAGCCTGCCAACTGAAGGGCTATTTTTTCATTAACGGGAAACTCATCAGCCTTAACCACACTATGGACGGCTTGAGCATAAAGAAGGTTTACTTCTACAGGATCTTGAGGAATTTCTTTTGTGTTGCGAAATATCCTTTTTCGGAAGACAAAACGGCATTCACCTCCACCAAGCGCTTGTACTGGTCCCCTTTTAGACAATGTGGTATACTTAGTAAAATTTGCGGATGTTCGCTGGTGATTTTCCCATTGCGATATAACATCAGCAATGTAGTCGTGTCCACGAATAAAGTGTTCACCTTCAGGTTTGTTCTAGAGTAAAATCAAGAAAATTGTGAATCTGCAATTTTAACTCAAAGTTTTAGCAATTACCTCGTACAGAGCCCATCCTTCGAGAGATCGTAATGCAATTTTATCTGCCAGACGCTGCATCGCATCACTCGCCGTGTCTGATGGGTGAACATCGATCGCCTTTGTTCGTCCATCCATGAAATAAAATCGGCAAACTAAAGTTCCTACATTTCTAACGGCTGAGATTTCTAATCTCGACGGCGGCATTTTTCTTCCAGTAACTTTGGTACTTTTGAAATTGTCAATGCACCACTGGGCGTATTCACCAACCATGTCACCTTCCAAAACACTCTTCTTGAAGAAACACATTACATACTATATTAAAAATAAAATTTAAAAAACAAGTGTAAAAATAGAATCCAAATTTTGAGGCACAACTTAAATACCTTGCTCAAAGTCTTTGATGGATGAAATGCAATTACAACTAAACTAAAAATCAGCCAAACTTTAAGCGTGCTTTCACGTTCTGGGTTATTTGTTGCTTGCCTAACTAATTGGCAATAAATTTCATCTCTAAGCTCTTCTCTCTCGATGCCGTAAGCAATAATGGTCTGTATGGTTAAGCTTTCAAGCTCTGCTTTAACATCGCCTTTAATGTATTTGCACAAGTCCTGCAATTCAAAAGGAAAAAAATGGTTTAAAATTTACAAATTTACATCAATTTTATCAACTAAAACAAACCTTAAAAATACTGCAAGCTATGTTAATATTTTCTGGGTCATACATATGTACATGTGATGTTTGTATAGCAGTTGCTTTAGTGTATTTCACTAATTCATATTTCGGAATTACGTCCTGAAATGTTTGCAATTTATTATTTAAATTACAAAATAAAATTTGATTATTACCCCAGTCGACTTTCGATGCCTCGTTAACGTTCTGATCATTGTGGTGCCGCCGGCATCCTTAAGATGAGAATTAAAAAACTTCTCGGCAAATTCAATCATATCGTAATGACGCGAATCGTCATCCAAATCTGCATTTTCATCCAGCGCTTCTAATGCATTCAATTTCTTCTCCACTCTTTGCTTTCGTCGTAATTCGCGTTCGGGGTCTTCGTGATCGTAAGTTCTCTTTCTGCTCTTTAATTTATAATGCGGATCAAAAATATCCTGAAATTAAAAAATAAATAAATCACTATTAATCATCAACTAACGAATAGTTCGAGTGAACTTACTGCGGTGCCACTACTCGATGCCATGACATCACTGGATGAAGACATTGTGCTGCTGGTCATTGGATTTGGAGATCGAATTCCTTTATTTCTGAGAACGGGTGATGGACTTCTACAACTATTTTCCGTTGCAGCACTCCATTTATGCCCGTTAGTGACTACTGGGTGATTGGGATGTGGACTAGCTGGACGCGTATTTAACGCCGTATCAATCATTTCAACCGATTGTTTCTCATTTTCCTCCGCCTGTTCCTGTTCTTTACTTTCGTCTTTATCTATCGCGGGTTCGGGTGTTGATAAACCCAAATTTTCCATCTGAAAATAAACAATTTGTAATAACAGAAAAATAAAGTAATTATTTTTTGCTTACTTCCATGTCGTGTAAAAAGTCATCCATATCTTGATTGATTTCTTGCACATAATCTTGCACTTGACCTTTCGCATCCTGAACATCAGAAAGGAAACTAAACATTTCATCCAAATCGAGGCATTCGGCAGTTTCCTGCGCTCTTCGAACATTAAGTTCAGCCATAATGGTCAACGTAGCCAGTTCTTCCTGCGCAGCACTGAAAAACAACAAAATCAAGACAATAAATAAGTGCTTCAAACAAAAATAGATAAATAATAACTAATTTTACTATGCTAATTGCTAAAGATTAAAGAAACATCGCATTAAGCTAAAGTAACGTGCATTCAGTTTAAATTCAAGAAATGCACTCACCAATTTGGCATCGCCTCCTCCACCTGCAGTCTTTTCCGTTCAAAATAAATAACATAACTTATTTAATACACGTATACAACACAGGATTGGAAAATTATAAGCTAACTTAATGTATACATATTAAAAGTTTAACCTCAGAATCGACTTACCGAATAGATTCTTCTAGAGTAATTCGTTCCTGCTCTTCCTGTAGAGCAAGCTCTTCCTCCTGTTTACGACGTTCTTCCTCCAGTTTTTCTTGTCTGCGGGCTTCTTCTTCGACACGACGCATTTCTCGCAAAGCTGTGGCTACTTCGCGGGCAAACATTCCACGCAAATGTTTCTATAAACCACGGCTTAATTAACACGTGTGAACAAATTAAATTCCTTACAACAGTTTTTACTTGGATGACGATGCAAGCACGTCTCTTTTTCAGGAATTCCAACCTCGACTTTAAACATCGGAATTTATTCTGAACAACAACAGCAGCTTGTCGCTTCTTCAAAAACTCTAAAGTAACATACCAATAACTTTTAAAAATTTCTGTGTATATATATATTTTTAGAGTCTACGTTTATACCTCTTCTTTTAATATGGCCTCTCCATATTTTCTGAAGCGTAATTGCCATTGCCAATCGAATTTCATGTCTTTTATCGTGTAGAGGTTCATTCACACTAGTTCGCATGAACACCTTGGTTTCTCCAACTTGCCATTCCATATGAGGAATGTCGTAACTGTTCATTATATATTCGATGGCAGCTTTAGGACTCGAAGGCAAGTCGTTCGGTCGTACTAAACATCGGAAATTCTGAAGGAATTCATCGAATGACGAATGAATTGGATAGCCCTAGTGAAAAAAATTAAACCAAATAAATCACAAAGATAAACACAATTTCACCATTTGCAAACCTCCTTTCGTATACGAATAATATCCAGCATGCCTAAATATCTTAATTGCGTTTGCACAAGTTCATTATCATAATTATCCGCAGCTTTGACGGAATTCGGCTTGATGCATCGAACGTACCAAGGTGTGGATAACTGCAGCACATCAACCAGTGATTGCAATTGATTCCGAAAAGCATCACCGACGGTCGGTTTCCCTTTGGTCATTGTCTTAGTTGTGGTAGCTACACCGTTACCCACTCTGGAAATGGTAAATCCAATCAAATCCTGCAATAATAATGTTAGTTTGTTGAGTAATTCCCTTAGTTTATTTTAAAAAAAAAATAATTGCCAACTTACCTCAAATTTCGTCAACTCTTTGACAAACGTATTCGTTGACTTTCGCATAAAATCAAAGAATACATCTTGTTGAACGTCCTTATTCTTGTCTATGAAACCATCTATAGTGTACATAACTGCACCAGCATAATGATAAACCCCAAATTCCTTTTCCCATTTTCTTTTATCTTCTCCTTTGATGTAATGACAATGTCCTTCAAATTCCTGATGCAATTTTCCAACAAAATTCCCATCTGTCCCCTAATTACAATAAAAATAAAAACATCAAACTATATAAAAATATAAAAATATTGAAATATACCTTTGGCATTCTGCATTCTTCTGTCAACAATCTCAAAATACATTTTGGTGGCTGAAAAATATATATTTCCTCATTAAAACTCGTCAATATTTTTTCCTTTTCATTTTACCTTTTCAATGAGTTCGAGGCAAAATGAATTATCAGTAAAGGATATATGAGCAAACTGTATTCCTTCTTGTCGATACTAACACCCAAACAAATTATAAACATTGAATAAAATAAATTAGTAGCAAATCATTAGATCAAATATTCAAAACTCACCGTTTCTTGCTCCAAAGCAAAAACATAATGGTTAAAAAACTTGTGTAGTTTTTCATTCGTGTAATTGATACACAACTGTTCGAAACTATTCACGGCAAAATTTTCAAATCCAAAAATATCCAGAACACCCAAAAAACGAGTATTATCCTGTCCTGGGTTGGTGCATGTGTTGATATGATGAACGAGCCAAGCAAATGTTCTCGAATACAAGGCTTTAGCCATCGCATGTCTATTCTCCCTTGCCTATAAAAACAAACGAAATTAAATGTCAACCTTTGTGCTCGGCGCAAATCAACCAAAAACCAACTCCATTATTGTAAATCCCCTTTAAACCCCCACATCCAATAATCAGGTCCTTTCCAAGAGCAATTTCGCCAATACTCTGGAGGATTTTCTACTCGAAGAGCAAAGAAAATAACAGCTTTTGCGCCTCTTTTCGCGGTTTATGGGATTAAAGCAGATGAAACATACGTACCCTTTTATCAATTTTAAAGCGTTTTAAGATCAAAATGTAGCAAAACCATTATATAAATAATAAAGTATTTAATTAAAAATTGATCAAATAATTTATAGCCTCACAAAGGTCAATAAAAGACCTAAGGGAGACATGAACTACGAAATTAAATTCCTCTTTGGAATGCTCCTTGTGAGGTAGAAAAGAGAAGCTCTGTGTTCGCCAAATTAAACAGCATCAGGATCAACTGTAACGCTTAGGTTCATTCAACAAGAGTCCACAAACATTACAACAACATGAAAAATGACCCAGAAAACCCTTTTATCATCCATTAAAGTATTAAATCTCAATTTAAACAAAGTAAATGGTCTGATAGGACACTCGCACTCTATTGATAGAACCTAGATTTCCCCAGCAATTTAGATATCGAATTCAATCGGTTTGGTCAATTTAAACATTTATTTTAGTGTTATTGATTAATTTAGATATTTATTTTAGTGTTACTGATCAATTTAGACATTTATTTTAGTGTTATTGATCAATTTAGACATTTATTTTAGTGTTATTGATCAATTTAGACATTTATTTTAGTCATTTTGTTCATTTTAGATATTGAATTCAGTCGTTTTAGTCAGTTTTGACCCACGTTGTAAAGGATACCGCCTTCAATGGGCATCCCGTGCTCAATGAGAGCATTTAGGGTAATTTGATATCGATGTTGTTAACACGAGTAAAAATTGTATGTAAAAATTGTAATTACTATTATTACCTCGTGTAATTTGAGTGGAATTTCTGTAACATTTCCTCTGACATTGATCTGTCTTTTCAACGCAACTTGAGTTAGATCCTCCATACGTAGGCCCAAGAGAGTCGAAATGGTCATCAGTGTGTCTTCGTCTTGCGCACACAATCGACACCGCTCACCATCTTCATCTTCAAATTCCAGATTGCCAATCCACAATATGGCGGAGAGGACGCTATAAATTCCATCGCACATCTCCAACGGCACATTGAGCACGGTCATCGCCAAACGCAAAGAATCAAATGCAGTCGAGTCGTTTACCCCATCTATGGAAAAGCAACCGCTTTGCCGCAAGTACGTGTAAGTCGATGCGGGACCAATCATAAATTGCTCCGCAAGCTCCTTATTTATTGCGGCTCCTGCAACTAATTGATAAAACACGTGATAATTGCGCTCTTGAGGTGATTGGAATGTGATCCGCGATTGCTCCAATAAATAATCCTGAATGATGCAGCCCTTAATTTGATACTTGTTGTCAAAACACACTTGAATGAACTTCCCAAACCGACTTGAGTTGTCATTTCGCACAGATTTCGCATTACCTGGTTAAAAATATTATTTTTAAATTGAAAAACAAATAAAAATTATTTTATTATATGTACCAAAAGCTTCTAGAATCGTGTTTGCTTCTAAAATTTGTTGCTCGATCCATGTAGAGACATTGCTTGTCACCGAACATAAATATTGTAGAATAAACTTCGTAGTTTCAGTCTGCAAGCATAAAACATGTGGTTTTTATTAACCAAAATTGCTAGACAAAGTATAGTGACCCAACTAAAAAAAAAAATAGTTTCCAAAGTTTTTTTCAGAGATAAAAAAAAAAATCATTTAGAAAAATGTGCCCTTGAAACTGCGAATTCAGCGGACGGAATATCGGCGCCCTCTTGGAAATTGTCCAAAACAAGAAAAGGGTGGAGACCCACATTAAATCGAGTAAAAATTTAAAGCGAAAAAAAATGCCGGAATAATCTACGGATTAATTTTTTCCCATCAACATTCAAGGTCTCATTTAATTATCACGTGAATTAGGGATTCCCTCCATCCTTTCAATGGCGCCAACAGTTTATTTTCCATTATTCCGCAGCCTTGGATCCTGCTAAGCTTCTTTATCTGTGTTTATTAGGCTCTCAAACTTGGTGGAATAAGGTATAAATAAACACGATTTATATCCGCAGACTAACGGACAAGTGCGTTTACACACACACGCATAAGGATAATCGATCGATCCGGTTTACCTTTCCCGCTCCACTTTCTCCACTGATGACACACGACTGGTTGTGAGGTAAATTTTGCAGGTTATAGTACGCTGCTTCGGCAATAGCAAACACATGAGGTTCTTGCAGTCCGATCTTTTGCTCTCTGTATTTGAATACATGTTCCTGAAATAAAATAAATAAATAATTAATCAAAATGATTTGATTTAGCCTATTTATCAAGGCAGTGATTGATTCTGATTCATTAACCATTTCCCGCCCTAAGTGTGAATTTAAATTGGAGCAAATCTGCACCAATTAGTTTGTTTACAACTTTCGTATTAATCTTAATACACTTCCTGCCTTACACAGTGCATTTAGTGGACCAATCTTCCTTTAATGCGCATAGGAAATTTTTTCTTTAGCTTTGTTTTGTCGGTATCTTTTTTGTTTTTTATTTTATCTAATTTTACACAAACAAAACTGGCTGTCGCTCACTTTAATATCGGAATACATGCGTGTGATCTAATTAAAGAAGGCCACAATCCTTCAGGCTTTCTTTCTCCGAATTATCGGAAGAAAAAATCGATTGCAACTTGAGGCTAAGCTGAATAAAGAACAATTCCCGTTGTTCTCAGCAGAGTAGTGTGCAACCCTTTAATTCTGAATACCGTAACCTCGATTTTTGACAGGATATTAAAAACCACTATACCTTGACACTCTTACCCCCGTGTATAATGTATTATGCATTATTTCTCAGTTCTTTCGCTGCAAAGCGCATTTCCATCGATTTTTCAGTACAAAAATAAAAATTTTGAGTTAAAAATCTTGAAAATTTTGAAAAAAATTTCAATTTTTATGTTTAAAAAAATTCTTCAGGGATATTTAGCTAAATGTAACAGATTTTCTGAGTTGGTTAAGCAGTTGTTGACAAAGTGATACTGCTAAATTAGACATTTTATGAGGGTCCAATGCGCTCTTAACTTAACCAGACACCGAACAGATCCTGCTCTGCTGTCGCCTCGTGCAGACAAACATCAGATTAATTAGTTTCCTGTCACCAACTACCAGTAAGAGAATAAAATTAACTGATTAGATGACTGAAGAAACTCCAGTCTCCATCCTGGTTTAATGAATCACCCATTCGAATCTTACAACCACTTAAAAAAAATAATGAGTTATTACAATTTAATCCAAAAAAAATGGATTTTACTACAGAATCTGTTTAGTTTTCATGTCCATTTGTGAAACTCAAGTCAAACAAGAGGTTCGTGACCTAGGAGAATAAAGGGGTGGGGTAAGAGGAGTGGAAAAAAGATGGGACAGATGGCAGTTCAGCACCTTGAGCCCCTGGAAGGAAAAGAGCAAGGTGAACAAAAGCAGGTGAGCGGGAACAAGCTGACCCGGGAAACTCGAGTAGGTTTTCAATTGGAAAGGTGAGTCTCAATGCTGCACCACTTTTTCAACAATTTGACCCGGACCACAAAAGCATGTCCATGAAAATGAAAAGGAAAAAAAATATCCCCAAAACATAAATAACGCCGACAGAATAAAAAAAATAACCACTTCTTGGATATTCCATGCCATAAATGCACTCAATTACGGGAAATTCAATGTATTATTCTGGTAAATATTGCAATCAACTAAGTCCCATAAACACGCACATCAATTTATCATTCCCCCCCCCCCCCGCACGTGCATTGCAGAGATGCAGAACCCAAGTTTTATTTTTCCTCTGAAAATTTCCCAGCTAAAAGTTATTTGTAATCTAGTAAATCGCGAGTCGTTATCATCAAATAGATTTCCTAAACCAGCCTCAATCCAATTTCATTTCTTACACACTTCTTTTTATCCACTCGATCGCCCTGGCCACAAAAAAATCAATAAAATGAAACGATAAAATTAATTTGTCAATCTCAAATTGATTTTCATTCCTGGTACATTTTCTTTTAAGAAGCATTGTAATGAATCAGCCACTCCATTTTAAAAGGGGGATGTTTATATTTTTATCAGTAGTGAAAACGCCCGCTGGATTGGTGTTTTGAGTGACACTAGAGGGGAATTGGGTAACTGTAGATGAGAAAACTTGCCACCCAAATCTCCTTCTGACGTTACATTCCTCCACGCTAAGCGCAAGTGATTTCAAACAACTAAAGTAAATATTATACACTTAAAACCACATCATTTACAAGTCAACTCCACATCTGCTTGAAAACACCAACTGCAACGTAGATTAAAACTATATGAGCAAACAAAAATAAAAATGAATTCGCGGCATATTAAATTTACAAAACTCATCTCAGCCGCCATGATAGTTGCAGATATGAAGAAAAGGAGTGAAAAAATTTCTGTAATTTTATTTTTAGCAAACTAAGCTAAAAATAAATTTCTGTAAATCTCAGGTAAAAATAAAAAAATCTTGAACTGTTCCACCGAATCATAAAATATGTTATACATTCGGTCGTAAACGTGATATGGGTTGTAAAATCGTCTTCGGGAATTACGCTTAAAGATTAAATGGAGGTTTATCTCTCATTTTATCACTTTTCTCGCTAGGGTAATTCATTTTAAGGGAGAAAAATTATTTTCAAAACGCAGCACCTCAAATAGAATCATCGTAATTACAGTTTTCAAGTTTGTTTGTGGTTACAGCGCTATAAAAAGACAAACAAACGATATTTGCGAGGAAAATATCATGATGAAATGGTGCCAGGCGCGACAATAAAAAAATCTGAATTAGTAAACGACGTTTTTGCAGCGCTGTAACCCAGAGTATGCACCTAAATAAATCAATATACTAGGCACATCAGTCAACGGCCTTCGCTGAATATTTCATGCTATGCTCATTATTGAATTGTGTAAAAAATATACAGCAACTACAATACTATAATGTTATAATTGCCAACGACATAAATGCGTTTTGATAGCCGCCATTTTAGTTGATTTCTTTATTGTGTTTTTTTAGATTTTTATTCAATTTTTCAAATTCTTAACCGTTGACTGCAAAACTAATCGATGAAAATTGTTCAAATTCGTCGTTCAGTTCCCTCCTTTTCCCGAGAAAAGTTTGTTTACAAATGATTTGCGTTTTAAAGACCTGTGCAAACAAATTTAATGACATTGGGCACAATTTTAGTTTTTTAATTTAAAACTTCCAGTCAATTAAGCAAATTGTTCCACATTACAAATTTAAAAAAAAAAAAAAAAATCATACAAAAAGTGATTTCCGATTTGTTAGTTACAAAAAAGGAATTTAAAAAAAACATCCGCCTTTCCCTTTGATATCCAAGAAGGATACAGACTTTCACAGTTTTACTTTCACCTTGACCGAAAAATATTTTCTAATAAATGATGGGGTACATTTCAAAATAAAACAAAAAAAGATGATAAATTGTTGTTTCACTGAACACTGGAATTAAGGGTTTCATCTTTCAAAAAAAGGTCATAAACATAACATTTCATTGATTCAACTGACATTTCCAAACTCAACCAATCGATTTCCCCATGACATAAAAAAATATCGCAATAAATTCAGTATAATTTGATGTTTTCAAATTTCAACACCAACTAGTTTACTATCAAATCTTAAACAACAAAAAAACAAAGTACAAACAGCTTAGAAAAGCACTCATCTATAAATACTGGTATAAATGAACTTTGCTACTCTTGATAACGTTTGAGAACTGGTAAAACCAATAACTACATAACCAAATAATGATAATAAAAAGACAGACAAAGAAATATCAAGCAATAAAGTCGAGTTGTCGTTGCAATTTCCTGAGTTAAAGCTTCTATTTTCATCAAACCCCGGTTTCCATGACAACATATGACAAACTGCACAAAGAGACCAGTCTTTCCAGTCCCAATTTCCTTCTTTTCCCCCAGAAAAATTAATCTTTCATCGTGCGCCACAAACAAACAAATAAACCTACTTCTTACATAATACGAATCGACAAGCATTAATTCTCCGTACGGAACCCACACGGAATTTACAAGGTCCAAAAAATTAAACTCTTTTCATTTTTTAATTTAAAAGTCTATAATTTATCGCTATTAGCTGTAATTCCAGATTTACTCGAGCGAAAACTTCAATTTCATAAAAATCTCGACCAGTGGGAGGATAGTATGGCCCTTAATGACACACCAGGCCCAAAGAGGAAATTTAACAATCTAGAAAATATATAATTATCAATATTCAGTACTTCTAAGAAGTAAGCTCAGGAAACCACCGCCACCTTTCTCTCCCCCTCATAGCTATTTCAAGCCAATTAGCTTTAGTACGGGTCTGTAACTCCCCCCTAAAACCAAACCAAGAGAGTGAAACTAATAAATTAGTCTGCAAATCAAGAGCAAAATCCTGAACAACTCATCTCTTCATTTACTCAGCACCAGAACACATCAAGAAATCACTTCAGACTTTTAATGTTAAATTAGAAAATCGCAGATTCCCTGTTATTATTCACCACCCACAGCAAGAAAAAAATGAAAAGGAAAACTGGCGCACAGGAAACTCTAGATCATCTAAGAACAGCAGGCATGTCCGGATATAAAGGGTGAAGTTTCCCCACCCTTTTCACTCCTACACATGCTGCCAATTTATGAACTATGATGTCATCCAGTTTTTGTGCTGTCATACAAATTGAAGAGTTGCTCTTGCAACACAGACTGTGGGATACAGTTTAATCAAATGTTATCAAAGGGTCATATTTATATTTCCATGTTTTTACTTTAAAAAAACAGAAATAAATTTTAAAAAATCTTGTTTATAAAAATTTAATGCGAGTTGTATGTAACTGTGCAGGCGTGACAAATCATTCAGTGAACAGCTACTTTCTTTATTAAAGTAGAACTGACAAGTTAACCCTTTTTGCCCTTTCCACGAGTCTAATTTATCCCTTGACAAGTTGCGATCTGAAACCATCTCGGAAAGCCAGTTTTCGTGTCGTGTTAAGCACGAAAATGCACTCACCAAAATGCAAATTAAAGCTTTAATATCACACAAACACGGAACCATTCCAAACAGCTATCAATAAACTAATTAATTGATAAACTATATAAATAAGATGAATATCTCAATATCTCGTACTGTGTGTTTGAGCAATTTAATGGTAGGGTGTTGTCCCTTTAATACGCCTGCACAAACTCAGCACGTGCCAAATTGAAATTGCAGTCAACAGCAAAGCCATTACGTGACAAGATAAAACCATTCATTTGTTTTCTTCCTTCTTCATATACTACAGACAGAGAAACTGTCCAGTGAACAAACAATTTGGAGTCATCTGTACACGAGTTTTAACTACTGCTGGCATGTTTATGTTCACTACACAACTGGTTGTCGCCACAAGAGCCCGCAGAACGAACAGTGCAGCCCTCAAAAGACAAATTTGCACCAGCATTGCAACAGACAAGTAATCGAGTTCAATCCTCTCAAATTACTCATCCCTACCCCTATCCCCTTGGTAAATATACAATTATTGAGCCTCCAAAGTGAATTCTATCTCTTTGCTGCGAAAATTGTCTTTATTTCTAAAAACTGTTGCAACATCTGTTGCAACATCAGCGTGACCAGATTTTGGAAATTAAAAACCGGGCCACCCATTAGCGATACAGAATTGACCAAAAAATTAGCCATAATGCACCAAATGGGGAAACCGGAAACAATCTCTCCACACACTTCCATCACACGCCGGAACCAAAACTGCCAACGTATTTAGGTAGAAGTGTGAAACAGTACTCTTTGGTGTGAGCATTTTAACTTCATCTTGTTCTTAATAATCAATAAGTCATTAACTCTTCAGAGAAAGTTTGTGTACGTGTATAATTTCGGCTCTCATTATGAGCAATTGATCAATTTGTAAAGACCGTGATATTTTTGCATCCGGAGAAAGTTTTTGAGACACTGGGACAAAGCATCCAAAACCGGCACTGTCTCTGTGCCACTGTTTCTTTGGTTGCTGTATCACATGCAATTTTTGTTGTTTCAGTTGCACCCAATTGGTCAAATCATTGGTTTTATACCCTCCGGTGAAAACCAAGACATAAAACAGAAGCAGTTCTACATTTAAAAAAAATTTTAGGCAAATAAAAATAGACTTACCGGTTCGTATATATCCAATTCTTTATAAGGATTGACTGCAATGAGAATTGTTCCTGTGTATGTCTGATAATTACATAAGGAAAAAAAACTGTTTTCCCTGCTAATGTTCACCTGCAGTTTTATTTCAGGTGAAGTGTCAGACTTTTTGGAGGGGAAGAGAAAAAGCAGAGAATAAAAGGGGATAGTGGCAGATGGTAGGTGACCCCCTCCATCCGACCACAGAACAGCTGATTACAATAAGTGACTCACGCACGTGCTCCAACCCCCCTGTGAAGCGGGCACATGATGAGGCGGAGACGACTCTCCACCTCCAACCCCTTTTGAACCCGTGTTTAAATTCAAGTCAATGGGTAATAATTAATAGTTAAAATTATTATAACAAAAAAAGACAAGAAAGTTAACGGCATTTTTCTAAAATCAAATTATTTCCACTGATAACGTTATCTGGACGGATACAACAAAAAAGATAACATTGAGAATCCATTCGAAGAGATAAATAGGCTTAACTTGGAGATGAAATCTGCGGGCATTGTTTTCACTTTTCAGATTCCACTATCGACCATCGACCACTCACTACCCCGTTCCATACAGCAATGTTTATTGTGCTAATACAAAGATTAGGGGTAGGAAGGTTCAACCGAAAACATAAATTTTACATCAACTTGCCTTGCCAAGGAAAATTATGCCTTTTTTAAATGCTACACTAAACTTAAAAGCCCTTAGAGCTTTATGCAAATGTTGTATCTTTATTTCCTGTTTTAATAACCCTCAATGAGAGTTATTTTTAAAAGAATTAAAGCTGATACTACTATAAATGAATCAAGTTTTTGTATGTAGATGAATGTTCACAGTTCATTCATTGATTTTTTTATTTTTAAGGGGGAATATGACTCATCCTGTTGGAGTTTTCTCATCAATAGAGTAATACTACGCTTACCTATGACACACACATATTAAAGAGAAAGAGAGAGAAAGACCAACAAAATAAAATAATTACTTTTAAACCTTCTCTCCTACATAATAATAATAATGAATAAACGACTCCATTTCTTTTACAACAAGAAAAAACATGATCAAATGCAGACCAACTTTTCTGACATGTTTTCGACATTCACATTTCTGCTTGTGAAAGCAAAAAAAAATAAAAAATGTTAAATCAGATAAACCTGAAAGCCCCAGCCTTATTTTTTTCATTTTTTTTCCACCACCTTATCACTCACTAACAAGTCAGAAAAATCAAGCGGACTAAATTATTCCCCGCCACCTCCTCAAAATCAATCATTCGAGGGCCTATTCTGCTCCAGTAAATTGACAGTAGACCAGACAAAATCGAAAAATAGGGCTCCAGAGAAAGCAAAGGAAGACCCCATGTGTTACTACGAGAAGGGAGAAGGGGGCTCACACTTTTTTTTATATTTTTTTTTGTTTTTAACGGCACGTGGACTCATTTCCCACAGGCAGATGCTGATTGCAAGGACAATGCGAATAAATACGACGCCTGACGTGAATGTATAACGGGAAAAGCAGAAGTTCTGTCTAAACGCGAGCAAACTGGCGTGGTCGATAAGCACAGCACAAGCACTTGAGACCATGCAAACGCTTCCATTCTGCGTTTAGTACTGTCAATGCGAGTCGACAACGAGGTGATGATAGGAATCAATTATTGGCTCAATATCTAATACACATTTGCAATGCAAAAAGTCAATTCTGGCGATAGAATTGCCAGATAATGGGCAAGTCGAGGGAAGGAAAATCAAAAATTGAAAGGGAGAAGCAAATATAACGATTTTCTCAAGCATTCGAACCGAACCTAGCAACGGGAAAACAGGCAGTAAGATATAGGATAGGATAGCAGCAGACTGAATACAAACATGGGGAAGGGATGTTCAAGTGGCCATTTAGACAAATTCATTGCTCTTTGGATGTGCCCTCTTTCCCTTCTACAGAGTGGTGTTTGTGTCGAGTGCTTTTGTTTCTTCATCTTTTCCACCAAAAAAAAAATGGAGTTAGGAATTTGTGGTGCGATGTGTAATTTGCTAACACTTTTCATGAGTCACAGCTGGTTTTTTTTTTAAAAAAATGGGGTAAAAAAAAATAATTGGAGCTCGTCCGCTTCCATTCCGTTGTTGTTGTTGTTTCTCTTCAATCGGACAGAAAACCGGAGAAAACACATCTAATTCGAGGTACACACACCACTGCGGGATTATTGGATTCTTGAACACAAGGTGTTTTGTTTTTCCACCTCGTAAGGAATAAATAAATCTTATTTATGTATTTTTTTAAATTATTTTTTCTATTTTTCCATTATTTTAAAAAAAAATATATATTTTTTTTAAATTTAGTTTTAAGGTGGGGGGGTTATCTAAACTAAAACAGCTGCTTTAAAATGCTTGTGCTACTCCATCAGCTTCATCCCGTTGCTATGGAAACGAATCTGATAGCTAGGCTTGCATCGAATATGGTGAAAACAAATTGAAACGGTATCGAAACACAAGTTGTTTTTAGCTTCGTTTTTCATCTCAAGATTTTTTAATAACGATTCCATATTTGCTCACCCCATCGAAAGTCTGAATTTGCATAATTTAATGTCTCATTAAAGCCTAATCCTATGCATTTTTATGTGTTGGATGAATTGCAATTTTACTCGCACGGCGAAGATCAATAAATCACAATTCAGACATCATTATGACGTTTTGACTGAAACTTGAAATTGGATTTATGCGAGACTTAAATTTTTCTTTTCAGAGGTGGGCGAATTGAAAAGATCAAACTGATTTCGAGGGGCACATTTTTTTTTTTAAATGGCCCATCCTTCCCAACCATCAAAAAAAAAAAGAGAATGTAAAGAATGTCTCAGGTCGAACAGTTCAACCCTAGAAAAGGGATTTACTCGCACAGGCAGCTTAAGAATTAGGTGTGTGTTAATGTTGTTGTGTGCGGTGGAAGTGGTGCCTTGACAAATTTCGAGAAATAGAAGAACATAAATACAAAAGAGACGGAAACACGACGTTCTCGGAACCACTAGACACCAAATTTAAGCAGTAAACAAAATGCAAACTATGCAATGTCTAATTCATCGATTATTTCTCAAGGATACGTATATTTTGTTGCGGTTGTAACGTATTCTTAAATTCGTATTAATTCCATTTTCATCGATATCACTAATGACCGTCATATCGGGGTATCCATCTTGATGGTCACTGCCTAGAAAATCGACAATTAATCCGTTAAAATTCATAAAGAAAAATGGATAAACGAAAATTAATAAATTAAAAATCAAACGATCAAGTTTTAAGATTCATAATAAAATATTCCTAATAAATAATGATATTATTAAACGATGGGGATGACGCTGTGGTGAAACCAGCTGAGCTTATCCGGCTTCTTCGCATACTTATCCGCGTGGTGAAAAAAATAATCGAGCAGATTAATAATGTGAGTTTGAGCTTACCACGTGCGTTTAACGAAACAGCCACCATGATTCCGGGGGAGGTGTTATATTACATAGTATAAATCCAAAATCAAGCGAGTGCAGTTATCAAATAACGGAGAAGTACAGCACTACAAATCCAGCCACAGCAAATCTACCCGCCGCCGATGAGCCGAGATTGTGAATGTCGCGACTCGACTCGACTCGACTAGTGCCGCAAAACGGAAATAAACTGCGCCACCCAGAGACCTCTTGTAGCGATGAGTCATAACATAATCTTAGTCATTCTCATTCCTTATTTTTACATCCTTGCAGTGATAATAGTTCCTAGAGATTTCTTTTATCAGTCAAATAAATTTTCTCAAGTCATACTTGAACTTTGAAGGAAAAAAAATGGAAATGTATACTTTCGAAATAATTTTTTAATAAACAGTTTTTAATTTAAAAATATACAAGTATATACTGTACTGTATATATATATAGGCCCAACATCCTGTTTACTAAAAGTAGGCTTCGAAATTTTGGCGCCAAATTCAAACTTAATTGTTGTATTAATGTGTTACTATGACAGTCATCTCGCGGAAAAAATCGCACGTTTTCGAAAGGCTGTGGTTGTTCTAATATGGGGATAAGTCGTTCATTTTTTGACAAATGAATTCAAGGCTATAGAATTATAAATTTCAAGAGAATAAGTGAGTTGTTGCATTCTCAGCTCGTATAACTCGAACATTAATAAGTTCAACGTTATAGTTTAGGCATTTAGAACTATGAATTTTATTTCTTCAGTGGCGAGTGCTGCGTTCCGAAATTCGGCCCAGAGCAGAAAAAGTGTCAGGCGACCCTCAACAGTAAAAGCAAAAACTCGATGATAATTTTCCAATAATAACTAGCGCTATTTAAAAAAAAATAAATTAAATTCCTCCTAGCACGACAATTCAAATGCAAAAATGAGCGAATCGAGCGATTCTGAAATCGAGCCTTCTGATGACTGCGACTTAACCGAAGACCGCAAAGATTCGCGGAGTGATTCGGATTCTATCACTTCGATATCACGAAACAACAAGCGAACTGTCAAAAAAATCTACACCAGACCCTCCCTTGGCTCGGGCTCGAAAGAAAAGTCTACCGATAGAGGCACCGACATGAGCGAAGAAGCCCACAAACCGGAGGTGCACAAAGCGGACAAGATAGACAGCCACAAGTCCGAGATCACCCACAAGACTGACATCCACAAGACGGAAAGTTCGAGCAACACGAGTTCGACCGAAAGAAAGCTGCCGTCCATCGGCGAAATGGTGCAGAACGCCATCCTCCACTTGAAGGACCGCAAAGGATCTTCGGCCGAAGCCATCCGAAAGTACGTGGTGTCCACGTACGACTTGGATGAAGGCAAATACTCGACCTACGTGAAGCGCTATTTGCGCAAAGCCGTCAACAGCGGCGATTTGGTTCAGTACCGAGGCCAGGGAGGCAACGGCGCTTTCAAACTGAGCCACGCGTTGAAACAACAACACAAAAAATTCGACCAATACGGCACCGGAAATTTTCACCGACACAGCATTATAACTCGGCCAAGTCGGGTCCCCGCTCGAAACTTCTCTATGATTCACTCGTTTAAACCAACAACGAAAAACCAATTCAAATCGAGTCGATTCAAAACCGACCCCAAAGGAATCATGAACCGGCCGTCTGCGCGGCGAATTGTGAGTTTTGTCACCCCGGTCGGCCACCGACAGATGAAAGCACCCAAGGGGATTCGGCAAATATCGAAGAATGTAGTTAAACGAAGCAGGCCTTCAAACCGACACTCCTCCAAGATGGGCGATCATCCGGTGAGGTTCGGAGGAAAACAGAAAAAGGACACTCCGGCTCCGAATACAAAAAATCGTGCCAAAAGTCGAAACAGTTAAAGCTTTTCAGTTGTTTCCTTGTAAACTGTTAACGTAATTAAATTCAAAATCTATACAAAATAGAATAATAACCACACGTTGAGATACCAATTTTTGTTTACATTTTTTATTTAAATTATTCTCAATTTGTTATTTTAAAAATTTCTTGATTAAGTGTGCTTATAAACTTGCGGTAGTAAAACTCTCTGTAGTCGTTGGGTAATGGATTTAACGCTTTAATAGCTCTCTGTATCAATTGGTTTGCTTGTACCGCTACTGGAAAATCTTTGTTGCCATATATGTCGCATTTATCATAATTTAAACGATCCAAGTGATACCAAAATGCATTAACAGCCACAGCAGGCATTTTGGCCAAAACATTGTGAAACCATAAAGCTAAAAATTGAATAAACTTTAGAAATTGAAACTATGTTTAATTTATATATACATTTACTTACCGGGAATATACAATATGTCGCCGGGTTCCATTATACATTCGTATCTCGTTGCTTTAGGGAAATTTGGATATTTTTCAAGGTCTGGATTGTCGATGTCCAAAACTGATGATTTATCGCCTAAGAAATAGTTATTTCACAGAAGTGCGTCGCATTTAATTAAAGATGGATTAAATTACCGATTAAATAAAGGTAATCTAAATCCTTCGGATGGAATAAAACGACTTGTTTTGTGCCCGTTATTTGAATTAAAATATTGTCCATGATCTTAAAAAAATTAACATCGACTTTATAGCTTGATAAATTCAGAAATGATGAAAATGTACGTCATAATGAGTCCACAAGCGAAGTCCAGGCGACGAAATTCGGAACACGCTCGAGAAAAACTGCTCGGCGTTAAAAAAATTAGGAATACGAAGATCATCCGCCAGATTTGGAAATTGAGATTTAATATTCGCCACATCTTTTCGTGCATTGTCGCCGAGAGAACGAAGATAGTATTTTTCATTCTAAAAAAATAATAAAATAAAATAAAAATGATTTCAGGGCTGAATACGGCTGATGTACTTACTGGGTCTAAAAAATAATCGATTTGCTTTTCTTGATGGACTCGTTTGATGAGTTCAGCGAATGGTAATGATCTAAACAAAAGTTGCTGCTATTTTATTGTGCGTCAACAAGTTGAAAAAAACACCTGTTTATACCTATATATAAAATTCTTATTAATGAAATCCATTTCTGGTATTGTGCTAACGTGAACTTTCACTTCGTCGTTACCAACATTTTTCATTAAGTAATCATACGTCCATTTATCGACGCATGGTCCTATATCAACTTGTTTTAGCAGCGCAGGTTCTCTCTAAAAAAAAATAATTTATTAGTAATTCTATACAGCAATTGCGGGAAAACAATCAAATACCTTTTCCTGGATCTCCATTCGAAATTTCTCTTCGGTAACATTAAAATAAGCAGCAACTTGGCACGAAGGAGAGCACATTTCCTAAAACTTTGATGTTGGTTGTGGTTCGATTTAGCTGTCCTCTATTGCTGAAATCGCAAAGTTGTATTTTAAAGCCGCTGCTGGTAGTTGCTTACGAAAAATGGCGACTTGATGCTTTTAATCAACAATTTTACACAGAAATCATATATTTTTAACATGTTATCAATTTACGACGCAGCAAAAGAATTTTGTTTAGACAATTTTGTTTCAGTTACAAAAAACGACTCGTTCAATTACATCATCTGCGGGCAGACGGAAAACTCGACATCAAAATGGATATTGTCCGCTTCGGATGGTAACAACGTCTGGAAATTAGTTTTAACTAAACACGAACTGGAGTCGTTGATTCCTTCTAAAAAAATACAAATGCAGCAGTATTTTTCCGATTTCAAGTAAATGAAAGCCGTGTGTCGTCATATTTTATTCTTATTTGACAATTTCATTTTCAGAAATCATCTGGATGCTGATAACCTGCGAATAAATCGCTCTGACGACGTAAAATTATTTACGGATGACGGAAAAATAAATTTGACCTTAAAACCCGTCGACGAAACTACAAAGTCTAATGAATTATCGGCTCTCCTGTTCCATTTAGCCGATAGGATAAAAACACTTACCAAGCAAGTTAGGGAACCGGCGAAACGTCCGTACGATCAACGTGGAATATACGATCAACCGTTAATGAATTTGGAAGCTCATAAAAAGAAAGGCCTCAAAAAATTTCAACACCGTGAAGGAATGAGTCTCATCAATCCCAACAGCAAGAAGCCGAAAACGGCAAAAGGTGTCAACTTTGAATGAAAAATATTTAAAAGAAATTATGTTTTGAAATCGCAAAGTTTTTTAAATTTTTATTTCATTGTTTATTACTCCCAACTTTTCTCTCTTACATAATTGAAAAAAAAAAAGAAACAAATTGTTGTAAATTATCACTTCCAAAAAAAGTGAATTTGTGTTGTCTGTTGTAAATCAAAACTTTTCAAAATATTTCAAAGCAGAAAAATCAATTGAGAGATTTATTTTTAATTTTTTTTTTATCATTATTTTAATACAAATGGGGTCTTGTACAATCAGACCTAGAATATGTACATGGGAATAATGGCCTACAATAAGTCAATGAATAAAAATGTATACCTTTATCCAAACAAAAAAATTAAATAGGCCATTAATTAAAACTAAGATTGTCCAAAAAAAAAAAAAAAAAATTGTAAAGTCGACTATTTTAATCCCTCGTAAAACTTCCACCACAATAAAATACAAATGCAACTATATTTTATACAGGCATTGGAAGTCTCTACAAAATGAACCAATATTTTTTTTTGCCTAATTACAGCAATTGCTGCAGAAACAAATTAATTTGTGACATTTACCATTTTTCTATTAATCAAAAATATTTTCTTACAATTCGAAACGTCAGTCTTGACATGTTTTGAAAGCACAACAAGCGTAATTTAAAACAAAAACAAAATGTATTAAACTGATCAATGTCCACGAGAAACCTCTCCTTAGTTTCACATACATTAAATTATTGCATAGATTTAAAAATATAATGTAAATAAAAGGCCAAATTAGAAATTGTTCCCCACAAGCCAGTTCAATTGAGCTTCAATTCTATTATTGTGATTGGTCCTTCAGTTCCATCTGATGAAGTGTACTTAATCATTTCTATATCAAAAATAAATTTTTAAGCCTTTCACAATTTTTTTTTCTATCAATAATAACTTAAAACGATTAACTCACCCTGACTATTTTATTATTTTAATAGACTTATATTAGTAGTAAATGAACAACTTTTCATTCCAAAAAAAGTCAGTCAAATTATACAAAGCATATATTGAACTTAAAATTAATTAAAAGTTAAAAAGAAAAAGAAAAAAAAAATCTGTACAATAATTATATTTTTAAAAAGGAAGGAAAAAAAAATCCAAAATCTATTTTACCATTAAGCAAATCATAGCACATAAACAATAATTAGCATAAATTACTTAGATGTTACAATATTAAAGCAGCTTTTAGAAGAATGCATTTTCATGTGTGGCAATATTTAATCCTCTACTAAAACTGACGTCCTAAGAAATTAGAGAAAACTCAATTTCAATTTCAAATATCAATACACTTGTTAAATTACAAACAAAAAATTCAAACAAAACAAAAAAAAAATCAAAATCAAAATAAACAAATAAAAAAAAAACTCAAAAATCAAAACACTAACTTATGGAAGACAGCCAGGACGTAGAACTGGCTTGAAAAGGAACGTAATGACAATTTAGTAATTACTACTTAAAAAATTCAAATTCATAAATATCAATTTTGAGCAGGTGAGGATGCAGGCTAAAGGCAAATTATTTGGGCCCTAAATGCAGGTTTCAAATTCCACTTGCCTACTTAGAGCACTCATGGACAAACGATGGGTGAGAAGAATAAAATTTAAAAACAAAAATCAAAAAACCAAACTAATAATATAATAACTTGTAATTTCATTTTTTCGTTTAAAAACAAAAATTGTATGAAAAAATACAGGGATTAGATACAGTGAAGCTTGACCTCATTTCTTTCTACATAGAATTGTTTTTTCTGTTTTTTAACCAAATATTGAAGATTTTTAGGACGATGGGAATTTTTGTTTCGTCCTAAAATATAATAGAAGTCAGGTAGGTCTGTAAACTATTTTGGCTCTGAATTGATAAGAAAAGTTTATTTATTTATTTATTTATTTATTTATTTTTTCTTTTCTTTTCTTTCTAAGAGACGAATATGCCTTGCACAACAAGTACACGAAATTATGTAGTAAATGGGTACATTTCTCCGCTATTGTCTCAGTGCTGTTTACCAAACATTATCACAACACGTTTGTCTCAGCTTGCCACAATGATATATTCTTGGCAACACAAAAATAACTTATTCACACACATATCCGTTTGTAGTTTCACCAAGTTAAGTTGCTTATTTATTTTTAATTGCGACATTTTTTAGTCTTGCAACTCAAAAAAGAAATTGTACACACTGGTTAATAAACTGTGACACTGAAGACTGCAGTGTATGGGGTCCGTTAAACTTAGTGCTGAGCAGTCAAACAAAACAAAATCAAAAAAATGAAATTTTTTAAAAAGAGAAAAGAAATGAAAAAAAAAAAAAAAAAAAAAGAAAAGAAAAAGAGAGAAAAAAAATACAGCGAATAATTTGCTCATCACAGTTTCAGTTCGTTGGCCACTTTCGATGCTATGTTCTTGAATCCGATAGACGTTCCAGAGATCCTTTTAAACCGGACGCCATTGAGCGAGAGTCGTGGCAACTTGCACACTTCGATTTCCCATTGAACCAGGCTATCTGTGTTGGGGTCACCATGGACGCACAGCAGCAAAAACTTTTCTCTCTGCTCGTAGTCACAGTTATTTGCATCCAGTACTTTGCGAATTTCTTGCATGATTTCGTTCGGGTCGCGAGCACTCGTAGTCTTCATGCTCCAAGTAAAACGTAAAGACCGTGGCTTCACCTGGTCGTCATTGACGGAACTAGTGGGTGCAAGATTGAAACTGCATAAATTATAAACCCATCAATTTCAACTGTTCCGAATCATCAAAACAAAAAGGAAAAAAAAAAAAAAAAAAAAGTTTTCAAATTACCAAAATTGTCTAAACTAAAAAAAAAAATAATAATAAAGAAATAAATAAAAAATAATTTATTTGAATTTCCACATGCTATCGAATGAAAAACCCGAACCCTCATTTTCCATAATTTAACAAAATGGCTTAACTTATGGGCAAATAGCAGGATTGTGTGATGGATAAGTTTTTTTTTATATTTTATTTAAATCTCGTCGAAGAAGTTGGTGCCCCATTCCGTTCATCAATAATTCGAATTTAGAGCACAGCTTACTGGTTAAATTATGTTAAAACAATGTTAAAGTCAAAGTTTAGCTAAGCTCGCTCCCTTGGGCAGTTAGTTTAGAAAATTACAAATGACGCCAACACTTATCAGAAATTTCACCAATTTATACGTTTTATGTGTTTTTAAATTATTCAACAAGCTTTTCTCACATCCCTAGATCATTCTACAATTCATTTCGTGTACAGACTACTCATTCTTCCCCATTTAGAAAACGACCGAAACCAACTATTCCCACACAACGGAAATGGAGCACAAACTTATAAATTCAACGATACCTTAGGAGGACCATCCCAATTAAATCTAACATTTTTCCGAGAACTACTTTTTGCTCAAATAACAACACGCTCTGTAATTACTACATGCATCTTTTCAAATACTATCAAACAGCATACTAATTCAACAAAATTCACATCCACCATCAACTCAAACAAAAAAATTATAATAATAAAAACGCTAAAATAAATCTTAAAAAAGCAATTTACAAAAGGAAAAATGTCTCGCCACGACCTCTGACTATAAAAACTAGTACTTACCTCGTAAACAAGAAATGCAAAACCAAATTTTAAAAAAACAATAAAAATTAGATGCGAATACATACAAAAATAAAAATTTAAAAGAATAAACACCCAATATACATCACTGCAACTAATATGTTCTTATTCACTAGATATTAAAATTTCAATCTAACATGAGCAAAAGTAATGACGCTCCTCGACACTGCAATTCACCTGCATGTTTTGTCACTGTCTTGACTGTCTTTGAAATTATACTACAACACCAACACCAATAAAGAGATCATTTTTTAAATTGTGGTTCCAACCAATTAGTTTTCGTTAAAAAAATTAGTCGAATTACACTTGCAAATAACAAGCGGTTAAAAAACTGTTAGAAACAGGAACACGCATAAAAACCACATTTTAAAAATAAAATCCCAAAAACAAAAACAAAACATAAATAAATAAAATAGAGGTATTCATTAATGATTTTGTATTTGGCAGTTTAATTTATGCTTTATCTTGTTATTTATAGAAACAAAATCTCACTTTTAGGACTCGTTCGGTTGAATGTCTGAAGCGGGATAAAAATGGCCGCCTCATTTTCAAATTCTGTTCAACTGAAGCGAAATTTATGAAAAAAAACTTAAATACAAATTTCCATTTAAAAATTATTACGAATACCACTATAAAAAAAAACAAAAAAAACACAGGGCGCAAAAAAATCAAAAAAAATAAAATAAATAAATACATAAAAATAAAAATAAAGCCACTTACCGTTTACTAAATTTGGAGGATAATTTACTGAAAAATGATTGCCTCCCTGCCTGAGTCATGCCACTAGTATCAACAGGATGCAAGGGAGCACCTCCCGGCCCATTGTAAGTAGGGATGCGTCTATTCTGCCCGCTGTGGAAAGTACTTCGACTGGGGATTCCACGTGGAAAACGCAGGTTAGGCGCAACTGGAGATATATTCATGGCCGGCTTGTGGGAACTGCACAACGGCAACAAAACAAAATGTGCTAAATCAAAATTAAATTCACTCCTGCATCACACAAAAAACTAAAATTCATCGTCCAAGAAACATAATTTAAATTTTTACGCAAAAGCCAAGCAGATTAATATGAAAATTTTGTTAATTTAACAGCACATAAAAAGCATTTCTTTAAATTAAAATAACAAAAAAAAACAAAATTAAAATTAAAAAAAAAACATGAAAGGTTAGCTAAAAGCAAAGACTAATAAATAGATGACCTACACAATCCACCAGAAAGCTGTAAAAGATTTTTTGCCATTTTTTAAAAACAAAAACAAAAAAATCTTTAAAAACGTATAAAGACCCAACAGTGTGCTTGAAGCGACTGACAAAAATAAGGATCAATTATCTAAACGCTAGAAATTCCAAATAAACAAAACAACAAATGAAATAAAAACCGATTTCATAATATCTAACAATGCTGAGTTGGGTGAGGCAGGAGTACCTTATTTGTCGTGGGTCTATAGGAGTTTCTAAAGATGGAAGTTCTACTCTGCCAGCATGAGATACAGATGCAGACTTCACATGGCCTTTGGGACGAGTCGATGAAGGCTGGTCTCCACTCGCTGGACTAGTAACGGTACTGGTAAAATTCGACAGCTGATAAGGGTTTTTCTTTTTTCTTTTTCTTTTCTTTTTTTTAAAACTTAATTTAAATTATTCCCTTACCACCTTCTAGCCAATTTTTTCTTCAAAAAATTATACTTATGCATCTATTTCACCTCCTTCATGACCCCACCTCAATGGCCAATAAAGAAAACCACAAAAAAATAAATGAACTTAAAATTATAAAAATAATAAAAAATTGTGCGTCGTTTTAACCCAAAAAATATATAAACAAATAAAAATCCACATTTTTAAGTCCCAGAAGTCACAAACAAGAAAACGTAACCATAGGTCATGTTGTTAGTCAGCAGAATTATTAGTAGCAGATTTGTAAGTCGCAGCAAAAATAAATATTTTTTAAAAATTATATCCGTTCACATCATTCAAGCATTTTCCATGCAAAAATAAACAGGAAAAGAAAATAATAAAAACAAAACATTAGATTTTATCGCTACAAACTCACGTTGAGAACGCACTGTTCGTTTTCTCGAGTTGAGTAACTTTTGATTCCGGATGGTTGTGAGTTGTGTGCCGAGAAAGCTGAAGGGGTTTATTCGGGGTGGTGATTGACCCGGTGGTCGACGTGGCGGCAATTGATTTTCGCGTGCCAGCTCCAATAGGCTTGCCAGGACTTGCACCACCGCCGATGCCTTTCGATTTTATAAATTGCAAATTGAGATTAAAAATTGGTCAAAAAAAATAAAATCGACTTATCCACCTGAATTTATATCAACGTTGGCAGGATTTGATTTAATTGATCGGGATCCCTGGGTTGGGGTCGTAGCGCTTCCCACATTCATAGGGTTATCCTTTAAAGATGAATCGGCAGCATTAAATCTTTTGAAATTCGATTCGGTAATATGAGCTCCAGGGACACCTACACGAGTGGCATTGGCGCCAGTTCCTATTAAATAAATAAATAAATAAAAATTATTAATATTTTAATTAATAATCACGAAAGATAAAATAAAAATTTTAATATCATTTCCACATCCAGAACCAAAAGTTAGGTGCAAAAAAAACGAATTGTGTTTTTTTTTTGGTGCTTGCTAGTTAGTTAATAATAAATTCGAGCTTAAAAACCATTCGTCATTCAATTTACAGAGTTCAATCACTGATTAATTGCTGTATGATTCAACAAATTACCTTTGATTACTCTTTTTTTTATTTTTAGTTAACTGATTATTTGTACCACAACATAAAACTCGATGTTTATAAACAGTTTGTAATCAGAAACCGAATTACTCATACTGTAACTTCTCTAAAATATGAAAAAATAGAATTTTTTTATGTTTTCTTTCGCATATTTTCAACCAAAAATAAAAATGAATAAAATTTTAAGCTCAAATATCACGACATAATTGCAATAAAAACTGCCTAGTGCGATACCGAACCGATCATAAGATTTTCTTCTATCATTATGCAACTGATAAAAAGTGCAAATTGTGCAACAAAACCCAACTAATAATCATTAAACCAACTTTTCTACAAATTAAAAACAAAATCGCGACCGAAGCATGCCAAGCATTCCCAGAAAAAGCAAAAAAAAAGAAGAAAAAAGATACAAATTTTTGAATAATCTTAATGTTATATAAACACCGAAGCAAAATGAAATGTTAAAAAGTAGTAAAAAGAAAGGTTAGGCTGCCAACAAGCTCGCAAGAATTTACCCATACTATCCCCACCGTGACTGAAGCGTCGAGGTTTTTGATTGCTGGTTGCCGAAACGCTCCTTTGCACTTGTTTGTGGGATGGAGACTGAACGGTCACGTTCACGTCGTTTCCCGGGCGTAACTGACGCAGGGATAAACTGCTACCAGATCTTGAATCGCTACTGTCCAGCTGCAAAAAAAAATACCAATCAGAAATACAAAACAAAAACAAAAAAAATCAAAAAAATCAAAAAACCAAATCTAAAATCCAACTACAGCAGTAGCTGCACTCGAAAACGGAAAAATCGCATCAACATTTCCATTTACGAATGCAAATAACTCAAATCTCCAAGCAAAAATATCAATATTTTACAATATTTTGAACTTGGAAACCAAAGAAAACCGGAAGTGTTTTACTGCGCCTTATTTGGACCAAAAAAAACCCCAACCTGGTGCTATTTTCCATTCCATATACCAATAACGAGGAATGAGGGGCAGCGAGAACCGCGATACTTACATCGGACGACCTTCTTCCTAGTAGCAAGTAAGCTGCCATTATGTCGTCATACTTCATGCGATTTAAGGACCCGTCAATCTCAGCCCTGCTGTAGCCCATGCCTATCAAAATGTCTGCAATAGACAAAAAAACATGCATGTCTTACCTCATTTCGTCTCTTTCCTAGTAGCAAGTAACTAGCTGTCACATCATCATACTTCATATTTTTAACAGATTCTTCTATATCAAGTCTTGCATATCCCATTCTTATTAATATCTCTGAAATAGGACAAACGTTTACGACGAAATGTCGCCACTCAAAACGGGACACTAACAACTGGTTGATTCAAGCAGGTAACAAGCTTTTTTTTCCTTTTCAAAGACCTAGTTAAGCTTTTTCAACAACTCGCATTCATTCGTTCTCTCATGCATTCTAGTTTTGCTCTACCAGCATCCGAATTACAGTTTTCATCGGCAAATTTACAATTTTGTCTTTTTTCGGGTGGTTGCCAATCAAAATTGCATTCTGTATACTTTTTTCACACGTGGTATAACTTTAAATTTAAATTTAACTGTGACAGCCACTACTCGTTAAAAAAACACTCGAAATCGTTAATATTATCCTTATTCGCTACACAATCGACAACTCACCTATCCTCTTAGGATCGCTTAAGTCTGCTTCCGGTTCTACGTACGGCTTTAACTCGTCATCTTCGCAACCTATGTTCATCCACTTATCCTTCATTATCGTCTAAAATCAACAAAACTCGTCAAAACTGCGTCGTAAAACAAAATGGGCAAGAGTTACTTCTAGAGAGGCCCTCTTAGCTGGATTTAAAACCAGAAATTTTTTGAGTAAGTTTTCACAGTCTGTCGACATGTAAAAAGGAATCCTATATTTCCCTCGAAGAACTCGTTCTCGAAGCTCCTACTCGATCAAACGGAAGAATAAGAACAAATTCGTGTAAACAATTAATCATTTGAGGAATAAAACCTTCAAATTCTGGCCATCAAAAGGAAGAGATCCACTGACTAGTGTGTAAAGAATGACACCTAGACTCCACACATCTACTTCGGGACCATCATATTTTTTACCTGCAATTCAGAGATTATTACGGTAATTATTCGAGCGCTTTCCTAATTCAGTAGCGTACCTTGAAAAAGTTCAGGTGCTGCGTAAGGTGGGCTACCGCAAAACGTGTCTAATTTGTTACCAGGCGTGAATTCGTTACTAAAGCCAAAATCAGCTATTTTTATATTCATTTCACTATCGAGGAGAAGATTTTCAGCCTGCGCAACAATAAAAAGGGTTAGATCGCTTGTTGGACTTGGGTTTGTTTACGTACCTTTAAATCCCTATGTATAATCCGCTTTTGATGGCAATACTGAACCGCAGACACAATTTGTCTGAACTTTGCTCGCGCTTCTTTTTCTTTCATTCTCCCATGCGCTACTAAATAGTCAAATACTTCTCCTATTAAATTTTAAAAAAAATAAAAAATTAATGTTGTTTATTATTATTATTTTTTTTTAGTTTTTAAGGGAATTAAAATTACCTCCACTGGCATACTCCATTACTAGATACAATGTCTTTTCCGTCTCAATAACTTGAAACAGTTTAACTGTTTCAAACAGAAAAAAAATTTAATTAATTACTTTGAAAACCAGTTTCTATCAGACAACCGGAGACGCTTTCAATAAAACCATTCTCCATTTACAACACCATCAAGTTTCTTACTTATTCACTTACCTATATTTGGATGATCTAAAATTTTCATAATTCTAACTTCTCTAAACAACTGAAAATTGAATTCAAGAAGGAAAAAAAATCAGTAAACTCAAATACAAAATAAAAATCAATATCTACGACGTACTTTTTGCAAACTTCCTGGATTTAATTGCGTTTTATCAATGATTTTGATAGCTACCTATTAAAAATGTAAAAAATATATCCAAAAATCCAGTTTAAGCGGAATATATTTGTAATACCTCCTTTCCTGTAGGCAGGTGCTTAGCTAATTTGACTTTAGCAAAGTTTCCTTTGCCGATAGTTTTTAGTAAACGATATTTTCCTATATGAGGTTCTTCCGAAGTCCTTGTTCGTGTTGCGGGCACACGGGGAGTCGGTGTCACCCCATCTTCACTCTGTAAAACAAAAAATTATTTTTCTTAGAATGATGGAATCGTTTTCATGTAAAAATAAAAAATAAAATAACTTCTATCTTGATCAAGCACTAAAAACTTGCGAACTCAGGCTCAGTTTACACTTCATTCGAAATTGTATTTGTATTTGTTTATTGATAGCTGAAGGGGGAGAAAACGCAACGACAACATTTACAAAAATAATCAATAATTTTTTCAAGGGTTTCATCAAGTTTAGTATTTTACAGAGTTAAAAACGAAAATAAAAAGGTATTTTTTTTATTAATAATAAAAAATAAAAATAAATTATGCAACACGGGATTTAATTAATACGTTACAAGTAATGACAAGCTCACATTTTACGTTAGATCAATTACACTCAATTATAACCTAATTTCCCATTGGAATTTTCAGCAGTCTAATTTATACGGAAGAATTCATTTCTTTCTTTCATTTTTTTTTCTATTTCTACTTGTATTTCAATATTTTGTTTATCGAAAAAAAATAGATTCAAATGACGAATAGTTAATTGATTTGCAAGTAATTGAGTTGCAACTATTCTTCTGTCAATTAATACTTACGTGTTCTGTCATAAGCGATTCGTGAACCGTTTGCAGAGGTGTTCGAGCACTACAGTTTGCCGACATCTTGAAATCTGCTATGAACGTAGTTCGTTCCCAAAAATGAATCTAGCAACGACTATCCTACACTTGGTTCCAATTTTGGGAGTTCGATCAACATAGAAATGCCGAATTACGAATTCACGCAAACCACCATTCCTTCTAGTGACAACTTATCGATGTGCAAACAGGAGCCCCGCAATAAATCTGAACGTGCACTTGCTGCTCCTCAGTTCACTCAATGATTTGGCCGCGTCGATTTTTATAACCCTGTTTTTGTCAACAGATTATTTACATCTTACTTCTAGTGTAGAAACGGCTAATCTCCAGACCATCTTTCGGCTCTAAGGTGACGAAACACAGTCAAATCCGGTAAAATTATAAAACTAAATTGAGACAAACTCGGCACCCACTAATTGTTCAAATCAAGATGGCGGCTCTTTCTTGTTCCAAGCCAAGAAAGGAGAATTGTGCGCACGCTCAGTAACTTCCTTTTTGGCCAAAGCGCAACGTTCTATTGGTTAAAGAGATCGTCCATTGACGTCATACCTAATCATAGTCTCCAAACGGGGACATTTTGTGAAACAATATAATTCACCGATTAAGACTATTGACGCATTGCATAAAATGTAGTTTTGATTAATATTATCTTCACTCGCTTCGTCAAATTAATTCCATTTATACTCCATTATCTAATGTGATTGTTTTGTTGATAATTAGCATGTCCGCTGATGAGCTGGCAATCATTCTAACCTCGCGCGAGGCTCGCATTTTAACATTTGACAAGCGAGAAACACCAACCTGTCGGCCTACTCTCATGGTGACTCACACCGCACGGGCAAAGCTGATTCGAGATATTTAGTCATGGACGAATGTTCTGGGGGCTACCGGCCTCATGGCCAAATTGAGATTAACCACACATGTTAACAATTAAACCAATTTTGAGTGAAAAGCTTAAAAACATTTATCTTCTTCTGCTTGAGTGTTGACGCACAAAATTAAATAAAAATTTTATAATAATGATAAACAGCCTTTTGTATTTTGTTTACATATTTACAGAAAAAAAAATTACTTCCTTAAATTACGGAAGTTGATGAAAGATTAAGAAAAAATAATTTCCTAGTTGAAAATTGAAATGACCACTGCAGAATAAATAAAATATTTAAAATTCACGTCCCATTATTTTATTTGTAATTTTTTCAATTGATTGAAAAAAAAATTTACTCTTATTTTATTTAATCTATTGATTTTTCTTAGCATTGCATGATAAACTTGCATGTGTTGGCCTGAAATCCACTTTAACAGTTTTTCTCATAAGACTTGAGTGTATGAGATAAAAATGAAGTAATTTAGCGTGATGGTTTTTCACTTCCTCAAATATCTTCGCATTGTTTATCGATTTCCTAACTTTTTCTTCTTCCTATATCACTACGAACACGAGTCAACAACTTTCACACGCTTAAATTCGTTCGTACAGTACAACCGAGTTGTGTGCAGCTACGAAACGCTTGGCGAGGTTTTTCAGGTGATAGAATTTCAGAAGGAAGCCATAATTATCTCCGATAGGTTAATAAATTTCTAATAAATGAATGATTAGCGCATTCCAGGAAATCCCTTTGGAAATCGTTTGCCGTGAGAAAAAAGCATAAAATGACTCAACGCAGGTGCAGTCGCCACAGGCAAGATGGCAAAGGTCAAACCGAGTCTGCTGCTCGATGATTTTCAAACACGGCAGATGACGTAAATGGAAGGAAGGAAAACATGTCATTTCTGTCTGAACCTTTTTTTTTATTCGCGAAAATCAGATTTATTTTTTTTCAAATTCGAAGAATTAAAATAATTGGTTAAATTGAGAACAAGTTGTGTGTTTGACTTTTTCCCCGAATTTTTAAAAAGAAAAAAATTGATTGGAAACTAGAAACTAAGTTAAAATTGGGTCGAAAGGTAATAATTTTTTTTTTTCGTCGTCCTTTTTATGCACGTTAAATCGATTCCCAAAAAGGTTTCCACCCACACTCGCAAAACTGCACGAATAATGATGAGTTAACTTTTCCAACAACTGTTATTAAAGGAAATGATTTTAATCTACCTGAAAAAGTTAATTTGATAAAATTTAATCAAATATTAATTTCATATTAAGGAAAAAATAAGGTTCATCCACCTAATGTACACATACGTGGTTAATAAACTGTAATCGCATCGACGCAAAAATGCACAAAATATTTTTTCCAGGCAACAACACTAAGTCCTGAATTTATTGTCGTTTCGTAAGTTTAATAAATATTTACTCCGATAAATTATAGGGGCTTTGAGCTGATACTGTAATGTAATGATTTTTTTTTCTCTTTTTCCAAGTGTTGGTGAGCCTTTGAATCAATAAAATTACAAGTAAAAAGAACAGTGGCGAAGTTGTGCCATGAAATTATGGGTTTTCCAAAAACAAGTTATAGGTATTTGCTAACTTTCTTTAATTTGTCCTCATTATGCTGTTAAAGTTTACGTCTCAGTTCACGAATTTGCGATTTCTTCCCGTTAAATAATTGCTAAGTGATAAATAATGAAGGCAGAATAATTTAGAAGATGTAATGCAATGTGATCTCAACTGGGGAACATAAAAGAAGCATTTGTACGAAATGTGATTGCATAATCGGGTTGACACCACCATGTCTTTTGACAGATTGCGAGATGATTGCTCTAAATGAAACACGTGATTTTATTGCATCATCACAAACCCGGAGTAGAAAAAATTAATTGTAACATCAAATGGGGGTAGAAAATTTAATAGATCTTATTTGTGGCATTAAAAATAAATTCGACTGGTGTTGATTGTGTAAAGCCAAGTCCTCCTTGACATTGTTGTTCAGTCTAGTGGAACGTTTGAGAAAATCATAACCGATGGATATTGCACCGAAACAACATTATGATTTTACTTGACCTTATTTAAAAATAAATTGGATCAATGAAAAAATTTAAATTGCCTGAAATTTACTTACAATTTTCGTCAATAGGATCGAAATCCAATCTTATCGATGCAATTTTAAACAAAAAAACCGTTTGATTTTAATTTTCAACAAAGATAGGGTCTCGTTTATCACCGTTGATCTCAACTTAGGTAATAAAATAAGAAACTCATACCTGCGTCGAATGGCACCGGAAGTAGCCAACTGATATGTGTTTTCACATGGTCAAACAACAAAGATAAATATTTAGTTTGATTGAATGGAAAAAGAATTTTAAATTTATTTTTATTTTATTGCTTTTTTTGTCTGACATAAATTCAATGGTAAGTAATTCTCCCTACATTTTATACACGTATATGTTATTTGATCTCGTCACGCTTGCGAGGGATAAGAGGGGCGTGAGGTCACTTACCCCGGTAGCTTAAACGTATATGGCTCATCGCAGAGGAGGGGCAGAAGAGAAGAGAAGCATGGCTCCATGAAAATACAAACATTTTTATTTTTTTGTAAAAATTAAAAATATATGTATATAACCTTGGGAACAAGTTTCTTTTTTTCTTCTTTTTTTTTGCAATGGACTGAAAAATAACTGAAGTGCACATAACTTTGTTGAAGAAAACGGAAAAGAAAATTGAAATAATAAAAAAAAAAAAATTCCACGAGTCTCCCCGACGGGGAATTGAACCCCGGTCTCCCGCGTGACAGGCGGGGATACTGACCACTATACTATCGAGGACTACATCTGATTCTTGTTAAATAAGGCCCTTTCTTCATTTATTAATTAAATTGTTGTGTTTTTGTTGTTGTTTGGTTGTGTCTTGGTGTTATTCCAAAGGTTGAACCAAGGTTGAATTTCCCGAAATATTTTTGTCACGTTACTTTTTAGAAACTTATTTTGAACACGTAGATTTTTCCATGCAAACAAACGCCATCTTTGAACAATAAATAGTAATCATAAAAACACTTTTTTTGTTTGTTTTTTTTTTTGCATGAAAATTGAAAAATAATTTTTATAAAAAAACCGTAATTTTTTATTTTAAAAATTCGTTTATTTTCATAAAAATTAGTTTTCAATTTTCATGAGAAAAAAAAATAAAGTCTCCCCGACGGGGAATCGAACCCCGGTCTCCCGCGTGACAGGCGGGGATACTAACCACTATACTATCGAGGACCATGTCATTTTCTCTCAACAGCTGCTATATGAACTTTAATATACGAATTAAGCTAGATTTTTGGGTTTAACGCGGAAATAAATACGTACAAGGAATTACAGAAAACAAAGACTTTTATTTTGAAATTATTTATTCAATCAGACACTAACTCCTTTCTCATCAATTTTAAATCGGCATAAAGATTTGGGTAAATTGGGAGCAAAAATAACTTCCAAAGTTCTGTACACAGCTGATGTCGATTCGGAACGTAAAAATGTTAAATCACGTGATAAATACAGGCGCACATTAATTAAATTGGACCAAGTTATTCCTAAAGCTGGAATGGAATGCTCTCCTGGAACATCAGTTATCTGAAAGAAAAAATAAGAAACAAAAAATTAATTAATAAATTAATAAATAAATAACTACATTAATAAATAAATAAAGACTTTACCTGGTTCACACAAACAACAGTAATTCTATAGTCAACACAAAATCGATGCAATCGAGAACCGAGCCAATTTAAATCCTTAGCTCGGCGTAAATAATCCTGTTCGTATTCACCGCGAAATAATGCAGCCACCGAGTCGATGATGACAAGTCCTACTTTATTCCGATTAATTAGTACTGGAATTTCATTATCAATACATTTCTTTAACCGATCCTTAATGTACAGAAAATAATAAACAATTTAAAAAATAATGATTCCAATATGTTGAAAGCATACCACATCAGCAACATGCCGTATAAATACGCCATCCGATAAGTTTCTATCCTTAATTTCATGATGTATCGATTTAAAATTATCTATCAACTGGAAAAATCTTTTATTTGGAAAACTATCTTCTGTACAAATGTAAGCAACACCTAAAACGTAAATAATCCGAGTACATAAGTACAAAAAATATTTTTCTGTGAATCAGCCAATATTTGACCTGCATTTAGTCCATTTTGTTCACTTGGCAACTGGCATGTCAACGACAACTGTAAACACAACTGGGTTTTTCCACTGGCGCTTTCACCAGAAATTTCCGTTATTCGTCCAACTAATATTCCACCATTTAAAAATTCATCGATGAATGGTGAGCCCACACTCAACTTTCTGTCGAATAAGTTTACTGGATTACGGGATAATTGCAAAACTAGAAGATGTCAAAATACATACATCTAAATAAACATTAAAATTTCTAATTCGATTAATTCCTGTTCAACCTGAAGTTGGCGCGTGTTTAACGACATATTTCGAAACGGCTTTTATCGCTTCGTTTACATCCCTCAGACATAATCCTGTTTGGTTAAGTAATTCACTTCGAGTCGCCGTTAAAATGTCACTGTAGCTTTTGAAATGACCTGTATTTTATATAAAACTTGAGTTATTATTTATTCTGGAGATTATTAACCACAATTACCGCAACTTCTACTCACCGGTACGACGAATGGTGTTTGTAATTCGAGGATCTAAATCTAATTTCTCCCATTCCATAAAATCAGTAGCACATAAGAAGGAATCGGATGTTAGTTGAGGATAAAGTTTCGGTTTATGCTTATTTTTAAATCATACGTTGAGTTGTGAAAGCAAATATAAATGAACCATAAGGCAGGAACGGCTGCAAATATTGACGTTTAAAACGATCGATAGATGGCACCATTAGCTACAGCGTTAAAGTACCTTCTTGTCTTGTTGATTTTACCAATTTAGTACCGCCGGGACCGCCGGTCAGTTTGAGAAAACAAAAAATAAAAATTAAATTCATTAAATTCAAACTAAAAAAAGCAAACAACAAAAGGAAGATATTCAAATGTTACTAGTTATCATTTCTTAAAAAGCGCTCTTTATTCAATTGAAATAAAATTAATAATTACAATATTTTATTAACGGTATTATAAAAACTACCAAACCAATTCCCCAGAATTTCTTCAAATAATCTCTAAAATTTCCAATACACAATTATTTAATAAAACCCAAACACGTTTGCATACAAAGTAGTTTCGTTTGCATCCACTAGATGTCGCCCAACTATCAAAACAAACCCGAAACGATAGCGTGCACATGATAATCATCACCATGGCAACCATTGCGCGCGCAGTCGTCAACACACTAACATTAATAATTCAGGAACGTGCCTGGGCTCCGAGTGCCACCAGGTAGAACAAACTGGCCTGGCGCACTAACACGACAACGAGTAAGGCGAACGGAGGGTTTTGTTAACGGATGCACCATGGTCGAGACGCGGCGCGCGCGTGCTTTCTCGGAGGACGCGCGAGCAGCTGTCTCGCGGACGGTTTGGAGCACGCTGTGCCCACAGTCGCCTTACCCTCTATGAGACGTCTTATCTTCACGCAAAAAGTAGGAGTATAAGCGCAACAAACTTCACAGCTTCACGCTTGCACGCGCGTGCGATGCCTAAGTTGTCACAATGCCCGGTGGACGACGCGGTCTCGTCGCGCCGCAAAACACTTTTTTGGAAAACATTATCCGGCGTTCCGGCTCACAACGTAAGTTTTCCGCTTCATTCTTCTTCAACACATTCCATTTCCTCTCACTTTTTATCTATTTCATCTGATTTTTTTTCGTTCCTCTTTTATTTTCTCTCATAAAAAAATATCAATTGTGTTATTTTAAACATAAAACTAAACGTATGTTCATCAAAACGACACGCGAAACAGCATTTCCACTTTCAGCCGTACACGAACGATTGATTGTAGAATTAAAGAAAATTTTCCAGACATTTCGTTCGTTAGGGAAAAAGATCTCCAATTCCATTGATTTGCACCGCTATTCTTCATGAATTTGATGGATGAGCAATGCAGTTGCAAGTACGGGCTACGAGGGCGGTGTATGTGGTGAGATGTATTGGATCCTGTGTCGATTCACAACACAATGCGCATGCCAATCGAAGCTTAAACCCGCACAAATAATTCACCTTTCACCGCTGGATTGAGCTGGGTTAGTTTATCGGACGCAAAATAAACGAAAGCAGCCGCCGGCCCCTTGTTTCCTCCGAGTCGGATTTGCCTGCATTACAATAGATGTGCGCTCGAAAGCCGACCTTCAGGCGGAGCATTTGGCAAATGCGGGCAAATGGCTAATTTGTAAACACTTGAGCAGATATAAACTATTAAAGCGTGAATTGATAAACAGACGGAGGGCGATGCCAATTATATTGGTACACAAACTATTGGAAAATAGGCAGTGTTTTTAAGTCCATTAGGGAAAAGGAAAGGGAAAAAAATGCCTAATTGCTGAAAGCAGCTGCAAAACGACCCGTTATTGGAATCAATGACGTGTCAAGAGACTCGTTGTAAAGGCCTTTGTTTTCGTGGCTCTTTTTTCGACCCTGTGCCACACGTGCACGTGTGAATTGCGCCCTCGGATTGATTAATGGAGTTGAAATGAAGCGGACGGTTACTAAAATAGTGAATTAATGATTATGATAATAGCAAAAAATATTTATTAGGAAGACTGTTTTTGTTGATTTGCATAATTTATTCGGATTTGTCGTTTCGTCCAATGCGTTTCGGCAGAGATGTACACATTTGTGACATTTCATTCAATATTTTATATTTTAACACGCTCTAAGCAGGATTATATGTGATTTTTAAAATTCGAACACGTGAAATAGCAAACGCAGCTGTTAAAGCTGTTAAGGCTGTTCAGACTGAATTCATTTAAGTAGAAAATCAAAAAAAAAAATGTTTGCAACACATGTGCAGTCTCGATTACATAGAAGAAGAAAGGGGAGAAGAAAAAAATACAGAAATTCATGTTTGAAGCCATAACGGATGAATTAGCATTTAATAGAGCCACACCTCGTGGCAATGTGCAGTATATATCCCAAACTTGACAAAAATAGTGCAGTTTTCTGAACCCCGCGTTACTATTTAAACAAAATCAACGTTTAATTTTAGCAATCCTAAGGTGGTCTCGCTTGAAAACGCATATAGAAAGAAGAAGAAAAAAAGAAAAGAAAAAGTAGAACACGAGTTTGAAAACATGAAATGAGAAATATTTTTCGATTTTTGATTCAATTTTCTGTTGACCTTTACGCACTCTTTTCCTCACCAAAGTATCATATTTTACTTCGACTATAACTTTACACTGCATCAATCCTCTGGAGAAAATTGGTGCGAAAACATTTCATGTTTAAAAAAAAAAAAGAAAAAAAAATTCATACTTGGCCCCTTGCCTGGTCGGATTGGCTTTAAGGACTGGGGTAATGTGGTGGTGGCTTGATTAAAATGACTATGAGGCACGACTTGGGCTCTGACTTTTAACTAGAAAAGGAAATTCGATTCCTCTAAGACCGAAAGTGAGAAAAAATATGAGAATTGTAATGGTGTAACATTGTAAGAATAACAAGTGCTTGTAAAAAAAAATATATGATAATATTTTGTGATAAAAAAAAAAGTTTACGGTTTTTTTTGCAGGGAAAGGATTTTTTTAATCGCCTTGCTTTATGATTGCACCGTGTTTGATGCAGGGCACTGTGGGATGTTGGATTTTTACGTGGAACTGGTGCACGCATTGATTTTTTTAATGCCTGTACTAATGGCTGTTTGATTCCCATATATTTATATTTCAATATTGACATTTTTACAGTTGAATATTTGGAGTTTATATCTATGTTTTCATGTGACTTCACTGTGCAAGCTTAGAAAATGCCAATGTTTACCATTTAAAGAATGAAAAATAACATTTTAACCTTTGGATTTCCCATAAAATAAACATCCTTTTGTATACAGCTGATCCAACCTAAGAAACCTTTAGTTGAAATGGCGCCATTAAAATTAAGCCTAATGCGAAGTCCCTTTGGCGTTATCTTGAGAAAAAAAATTGTCAGGTCGAGCCCAAGGACCATAGGTTATCGTTTGGGGAAAAGCCCTTGAGATGGTCATTTGTTCACATTTCCATGTTAACCTATGGACATTAGGCATATTTACCGATCAAATGCTCTCAGCTAATCTAGTTAACAAACAGCGATGAAATTTTAATTGAAAATGAAAAATAAAATGGTATCAAAACAAAGGAAGAATGCATCTCGGCTCCGTTGACGCACGTTATTCTGATCCACACGTGATCTAATCATCTATCATTTCGATAAAAGTAAAGAAACTGTGAAGGACACGCGTTAAGTTCCTTTAGGCTGTAGCAAATGAGAGTGCGATCCTTCATCATCGCATGGATGAGTGCGTGACCTATTTTTTTTTTTTAATTTCTCCTTTCTTTTTCCTTTTTCCATGGAGCTTGTAATACGAACAATGCACTAAAGACATAAAACCAAGATATCTCGGTGCAGATTCAAGTTGTAAGTGTGAAAGATTAAGAAACACACTTGGGACGAATATAAATGTTATTTGTTGTTTATTGCCGTTGTAAATGAGGAGCCGTGACGTTCGGTTGTGTGTTACGGTTTTACAAGGCCAGGAATGAGACAATCAATGTGTGTTTTCAGTCTTGGCAGGACCAACAGCGTCATAAAATATTCAATCAAAGGCGCATTAAGAGCGACAGACCACTACTTAAGCCAAAAAGCCCAAAATTGGTGAAAAATAAAAAATTGAAAAAAAAAAATAAAAATCTATATACAAAGATTGTTTTCTTTTAAGCAGTAGGGAGTGAAAACGAAAGGAAAAGGCAGCGACAATTGTTAATTATTCGTAGACAAGAAAGTGAATTAAAATTGAAAAGAAGGCAACAAAGGGACTCATTGCGTTTGAGAGCATCTTAGGCAGTTTATTTGCTTAATTGGTTTGCTTTCAATCCTTCAGTTTATTCCTTCAACCGCACACACTCACAACCCATTAACTGCATCGTGCGACAGAAATCGATATTTTAAGTCTGTCAAAGTAGCGTAATTAATCTTTCACGGTTTTACTCAGATGTGTAATCTTTTTAATGATTATTACGGGATTTAATCAGAACAGGTATAAAAGTGAATTTGAATTCTTTTTTTTTTTTAAAAAAAAAGGGGGTGGGGAATTGAAAACTGCAGTCGTCCAATGCAGATAAAAATGGATGTAACAAAGTTGGCACTGATCAGAGAAGAGCCCAAAGGGCTGTCGCTCGAGAAAGGTCACAGCACAGAGTTTGAGTTGTGAAGCGCGCGCATGTGGCCGCCATCGGGAATTGTGGAGTTTCCGGCACTGATCCGATTTCCAGACGTGTCTCGCCCTTGTTGGATTCAGTCTTTTTGATGAAAATCCTTTGAGGCCTCTAACCACCAAGCTGTTGCTTCGCCGCTCGTACTTGCATTGCCTTTAGCTGCTGCGGCGCTAATGAGCATTTCGGATCGCGTTACAAAGATTAATTAGCCGACTTGCATTCCATCGCATCGCATCACCAGTTGATCAATTTACCTAATTTTATCAATTAAAAACAAGATCTGTTTTGCACTTCTCACTTCCAACTCCCAATCCCAATTTCACATTTTCACTTGGATTTGCAAGTAACACATTCTCGATATTAAAATCTTCAACTAATATTTTGCAATATCATTTTTCTCTTTAAAATTTAAAAGCGACGGGAATGGGAAATGAGAATGTAAAGCGATGGATTTTGGCGTTTGTCCGTTCTCATAAATCTCAAGCGTGTGTGGCAGCTCGAGTATAGAAGCCCGTATCAAGTCAGTTGTAATTATCTGGCAAGACGAGACGAGATTGACTTTATTCAAACGATCGATCACGCGTTTCTCTGCAAACACCCACACTGTAAAAACTAACCGAACCTATTAAAAAAAAAAAAAAAAATGGCTGCGAGGTTCGCCACAAATTGCATTGCTAACAGAATTGATGATATTTATTGCGAATGTAATTGTATGCTACTAATTAAAGGTGGGTAGGGATTGTAGCTGCTTCTGGCGCAACTATTTAGCTTGTCAGCACAACGTATGCACAGTTGAAGTGAATAATTAGCAAATGCATTAACCTGCAATATTACAGTAGGTCTGAATGCTGGGTTGGTTATTGGCGGCCGCCTTTCGCTCAGCCTCGAAGGCATCTATTTACAAGTGAATTTATGGTTCATATATTGATTTTAGGCTTATTTAGATCATAGTTTCTATAAAAAATAACTGTAATTATGATTCAAATAGTCATTTACTTAGTGGAGCAAGCCAAAAGAAATGTATTACTTACATTATTGTTATTATGAATAATGGATTTCACTTCCGTTTATGCTTTTTCTCTTTACTTAATAAGGGCAGGTGTTTATCGAGCTGGAGACTGGAAAATCACTATCGGTGGGTTCGTTTAGGCAAATGGATTTTTTTTTTTTTACTTCTTTCCTTCTTCAGCTGATAATATCAGTTGGATGGTCGAGCTAAATAAATCACAACTGATTTTTTTAAAAAAAATGCCATTCGCACACTGAATAATGAATGCATGGTCGAGATTTTCAGCTGAATTTGCGATCTTCAGTGCGCGTAGCTTCCTTAATCATAATATTTTTGTCAATAGCAGTCGATTAAATCCAATTAGAATAATCTCCTCACGAGCAAAAGACGCATTATCGTCTACTTGTAAAAACACGCTCTCGAGAACAAAATGATGAAATTCAAATTTTCTAATGCAAAAACTCTTAAGGAGAAAGAAAAAAATTCCTTTCTTTTACCACACTGGAATAATTTGGCGGAAAAACAATTTCCAAATCTCCATAATAACTATCTCCTCAGTTCGTGCTATACACGAAAAAGCAACAGAAAAAAAAGAAGATACGATAGCTGAATGTGAAGACAGTTTTAAAGAGTCGAAACTAACAATAAATAAGTTAAATTTAGGCAAAAAAAAAATTCTTTTTAAATGAAAACCCACTTAAAACTCCATTTAACGTGGACACTGCTTTATGTATTTATAACAGCTGTACAAGTTGGGTCTGGGTCAATTTTTCTTTTCTATGCCAACAAAACTTGAAAGTGCCTTGAATTTTCAATTAGGTATAAATTATTCACTATCTTGTACCGTCGTAAACAAGACAAAATTCCCATGATAAACTCATTGCTAATGCATCTACCCAGTTTCTGTTATTTTAAAACTCCAAAGTTTCGGAACTACCTCTATGTTTACCTGACATTGATTTATTTATTACGACTTAGTCAGCCACTAAAATCGACCAGATAAAAAGGAAGGGAAAAAAAATAGCTCAGAAGCATCAAGAGAGAATTAGCTGAGAAATAATAAATGATGTCTTTATCTTGGGGGTCAGGATCTGAATTGAAGGAGAAGCCGAATTAAAATGAATGCCACGTGGGAGACATCGATTTTGTCTTGAGGTTTCTTTAGTTCCCAACTTTTTCCTCCCATAAGTTTTAAAACAAAATATCGAATCCATGTTGCAAAATGAAATATGAAATTCACGTAAGTGATGCATTGTTATTATTACCATCACCTAAATATGCACTTTGGCTCGCATCCAGTAAATTCCAGTTTGCTTCAATAATCTAGTTGGAATTTTCTATTATTTTTCAATCATTTCTTATTTTCCTCAAATCGCTTTTTGTTGCGAGTCCGGTAATGGCATTTCATTGAGCTTGTTCCACATTTATTGCATTTTTATTTTTTCAAAATTTAAAACTTTGATTTCATTGAATGAAAAAAGTTATTCTTAATGGTGGCAAAGCCCTGGCAGACAGACGGACACCAGCAGGAGGCGACGAGGGAACCCCAGAAACAAACAGGAAGATGCCGTTGGCACTAAAACGCACCAATGCACTGATCGAGAATAGATCGATTGAAGATTTGGATTAGGGCCAGAGAGGAAAATATTGATGATAAATACTATCATTCCGTTCAACAGTGTAGAAACCTGGCAACACGTCAAATTGTATTGCAAAACTCAAGTTTTCAAACTGGCTTTGACAATACAAGTATATCTTTGTCACGAATAAAGAATGTTTTAGTTTGAATGAGTAAATCAGGGCTATTTTTAGCCGTAAATAACTAAAAAGAATTCAGTTTTTCCGTTCTGCGAAATGTCTAAGAATAAACATTGATGAAATGTGGGTCGTGTCGTGGGCAATACACTATATTTGCAGTCGAACATTAATTTCTATTTCTATTTTATTTGTTTGTCAACCTCAACGAATTAGCAGCGAGCGTCAAATAACACTGCAAAATCAATTGACGCGAAGAAAAAAAGTTCCACGCAGCTGCAAAAGATAAACATCAGCCATGTTTGCAAAAACGAAGATTTCTTTTCTAATCTCGTCAGTGCGTGAATAAGGCAACTGAATTTGCTCAGTTTCTCACTTATTATTTATCAGATAAAGGTTAAAAATGTACAAGTTTTTAGTAAATAGTTGATTTTCACTTGGTCAAATGAATAAATGCAGAAAGAAATTCTTCAACTGTTAAATCTATACCATTCACCTATTCAAACTTTGATTGCGAACACCTTGCATTTTCCCTCCATTGAAAACTGCACGAACCCTAAAAAGTATGTGTAATAAAATATGCAATAACTGAAGATTGCAACGTGTGTCGTGTTTGTAATGCATTCGCGCCCTTTTATTTGGCTGATAAACGATTAGTTCGTGACATCGGAAAAGTCGTAAACCAAATCAGACGCGTTTACTAATAGATTAAATATGACCAAATTCTCCCATGAATTTAATGTGCATCAATGGTTATACATTTGCATGCAAAAATAAGGTTTTCGCATCTCAGTTATTCAAATCAAGGAACATTTAAGAGTATTTTTAGATTTCTTAATTTGCTTTGACGCATAATTTGCGCCTTTATAATGAAATAAGTAGCAAAATAAACAAAAATTTATGGGATTTTTCTGCCTCGTGATGTGATAGATGAATCGTAATTTGCTCTCACGTTTCAAGCATTAACCACCTAAATAAATTCCCAGGCTGCATCTTAAATGGATTCGCCGTAGTTAAATATTTTCGGTCATTTAGATCAATTTGAGCGTAAGCCCGTCATCTAAAGCAGAAAGTCTGCTCGATACCAGAGCTCAGAGCAAAAGCAGTTGCACAAAGGAATTTATTTGCACAGCAATCAAAAGTGACGATCAAAGCTTATAATCCTTCATTACAGACCTAAGGCAACGCAAAATTGTCGTCTGCTCAAATTAGACCGGCAAGAGAAACGACAACGTCCAAAACATTGTGCGTAATCAGCATATGCGAATTTACAACATTGCGGGCAAAATAGTAATTCCCGAAAGAAGAAAGAGTAAAAAAAAATTAATAATTACGTTTTAACGACTTGAAAGGTCAGCAGCAACTTACACTTCTTTAAAAATACATTTAAAGAGGCGGAATTTATACAACGAGGCGTAATGTTCAATTTTAGAGGAGGAAAAGTCTTGAGGATTTCCTACTTATGTTATCAATGCTGTGAGAAAATATTTACAACAGTTAAACGGATTGTAATGTCCGGTTATTGGGTTCTTCTTATCTTCTTCCGAGAGTTGACAATGTGGCTGAAATTCTGGATACATCCACAGGCACTTTCGTTTACTGAATATGAGTTAAGACCTTTTGTGTGGTCTTAATCAAAGGATAATTACATTTTGTAATTAAGTATCCTTTTCGTTATTATCAACTTGGTAGTTAAATTATTTCAAAGAGTTATTCAAACCAAGGTTTTGAGTTTTGACCCCGTAAATCATCAAATTACATCGTAGTTTAAGGGGGACACTATATAGCCAGCACTGCATTTGCGCGACACAGCATACGTGCGACACGGCACATCCACAATACAGCATACAATATATACAACACAGCGTGTATGCGGCAATGAACTCACGCGATACAGAGTATGTGCTACTAGCCATACAGGAGATGTAGCGCACGCGCGACAGGCTGGAAAAAGAGTAAACCTTGTTTTTTTGTCAACACGAGCCTTTCGTTTCGTGCAATACCAAAATCCTGTGATACACAAATTCTTGACTCTTTTCTTGCGTTAAATCTCATTAAAAATTGCCTTTAAATTGAATGACGAACTCCCAATCAAAATAAATAAATAAAAAGAAAACTTAAAAACATTTATTTAGAATCAAACCCCCCCCCCCCCCAAAAAAAAAAAAAAAAAAAAAAAAAGAACTTAGCAAAAACATCAATAAATAAAACGAGCGACGATTTAAACGTTTATTTCATTTCTTATTTATTTTAACAAATCAATAGTAGGAATAGTAAATGCCCGGCGATTCATTCGACGCAAAACCTGTCGCGCTTGTGCCTTGTGTGTGTTTACACCTGGTCGCAATGTCTATTCTTGTCGCGCTTTAGCCTTGTCGCCACTGATCCATTACAATTGCTGCAGTTCATCCTGTCGCGCATGTACCTGTTCGCATTTCCGGCCGTCGTGTCAATTACGTGCCCCCAGTTTAAGTTGTAGTTGGGCTTTCCTGAAAATCTGGATCCCGAGTGTTATTCTAGAATCATGGATCTAGATTTTGGATCCTGCGTCTAACTTTCGTAACAAAAAAAAAAAATGAATTGTAAAAGCGTTCTTAGTAACAGTTTTTTGTTCTGTAAGTTTATCGTCATTGCTAGGGTTTTCCGTTATGTTTTTTTCCCTTTCTTTCTTGCCCAAGTTCACGGCTCGGGGGGTTGCGGTGTCCATGATTAAAAGAGAAATGGATTTCTCGCAATCATTTACCGCCGTATGAACTTCTGCTATTTTGTAATCGTAATAATCCAGAAAAACGGTTTATTTTTGTCAGTCAAATTATACAGTATCAGGAAGGAATTATCTATTCTTGGTAATGTTATCTGTAGTCAAAAATAAAACATTAAATGATGTTTTGCAAGAGTAGAAATTATTTCTAATACAAACAAACTATGGTCAAATGTCAAATTGCCCAGAAAAAAAAACTTAGAAAACTTTACAGATGTTTACCCACCTGATTGTAAACAAAACCACCTATCTCAGGCGTAATTATGACACCAAACACAAAAACGTGCATTTATTGCCTCATGTACAGTCAATAATTTTGCGATGTACTTTTAAAAAAATGTCCTTAATAACACTGTATGATACCATCGACAAAAAAATTATAATAAAAGAAAAATCCATTTGTTTACTGTGCTAGTTTCAGCCATTTTGGACCCAAAAACTTGCACGCAAAACTCATGGAAACAGATAAGATCGAGTCAACAAACAATTTAAAAAAGTCATAAATAAGTAAATATGTTAAATAAAGTTACATGCCACTCCTCTACGACCCTCACTTTTCCTTTTTTTTTTATTATTTTTTTTTTTACAATACTACCGTGGCTGTTTAAATAATCCTGGCGGAATTATTATATTCCTTCTTTTTGCATTTCATCCAATGTGTAACGTGCACCCAATTTGACATTTGCTGCGATTGATTTTTTCTCAAATTTTTTTTCTTTCAACTTCTCTTCTTTTATTTATCGCATTCACGTGATGTGCTTATTACGCACGCAGTATACATGAAATATTGTGCAAAATCCCGCTCAATTAAACAAAACCAAAAAAAGTTGATTTATCAGCAATTTTTCATTATTATTATCAATTAAAAAAAAAAGAAATAATAATTTTACACCTTCACTGACCCGCATAGAACATGCTATCACATTAGGGTGTCTGAAAGGAAAATGGAATGTGGATGTTTGTCCATCACGTGCAAACAAAATGTTGAATTTGATTTATATAATACGTGGAAGAAATAACTCGCTGTCATTCACCTGCACCATCAAAGTTTGAGGGGGAAATTTTAGTTTGAAAACGAATGTATGAAAGTAAGGCGCGATCCATGAAAGAGACGAAGGTAGAGGATGTGATCAATCTGTCCTTGGCCAACTGCCCACAAATTATTGATCATATGCCGACGCCCACCTGCCTCTGTTGTTGTAACAGAAGAAAAGGGAGATTCGAATAAGAAGAAAAAAAGAACTCATTAAATTCAATAGCGAGTGAAAACAAAAAAATATGCATTTATAATATATATATGTTGACATTGGTAACTGTGTCATTAATCATGATAAAGTTAAAAGCATTTTTGTTTTCTTTACGAACAAATTCATACAAAATATTTTTACTTTTTATTTTTTAGACGATAAATTTTCACTTGGAGCGAAATGTCATGTGGTTAAAATAAAATATGAGTGTTTGGAATCAAATCAGCACATGCAGTGTATAATACACTTTATTTTCGAGCTTTTCCGATTCTTTCATTTAGGTTTATGAGAGTGGGTTTGGTTTGTTCCCTATCGATTTATTAATCTAAATTTATAAAGAATATTTTTAACACTATTATGGTTCCTCCTCCTTCATATTTTATGTTCCCCTTTTATTAATACATAAATATACATTTTAAAATGTCAATTTATATCATAATGAGTCAATCAAATAAGCTTTTTGGATGCCATTTAATAAAAAATGTACCGATTACCCCGCGGTTCAATCATTCCTTAAGTAATGAATGAACGAATGAATGAATAATCTTCATTAAAATTCAATTTAACGATAATTAAAAATTAAAAATTAAAAAAAAAACTTATTTCCTGTTTGTTTATTTATTTTATTTTGAAATTGTGGTCAAAATTCAAACAAACTGATTTCCAATAGCAAAGTGCACGCGTGTCGAAACTTCGATTGACACAAGCTCTGAATACGCTATGGCAACTTACCGTATTTCTTTGAATAAAAGTCGCGGCTTCTATTTGTAAATGTCATTTTCTGCCAGCACAGATACACAGCACCAATGCGCCAATTTTACACAATGTGTAGAAAAAATTTTGTGTACACATTGTACAAAATTGCCGTATATTGGTGCTGTTGTAACAACTCAGAACAAAGGATTTGATGGGAATGGTGTGAGTCGTTTTCTTTCTTCTTCAAATATTAGCCGCGGCTTGTAATCGAGGGCGACTTGTTTTCGAAAATGCGGTTTTTTGATGCAGCATGGGTAATCGAAGGCGACTTGTAATGGAGGGCGACTTCTAATCGAAGAAATACGGTATTCAGAGTAAACAAGGCGCAAACACACACGCACTTGCTTATTCATGTATTCTTCGAATGGATTTGACTCACTGTCACCAAAAAAAAAGTGGAAAAAGAAAGCTCGTACAAGGCAGGAATAAATGGTCAAGCACACTTTCTTTACCGGAGCATCGACCGATCGATGGATGGTCTTCCGATCTGATTTAAGAAGACTCAAGTATTTTTCCCCATCTAGACCTGACGTGGTGTGTTTTCTAAGTTAATAACGGGTGAAATTTATTCTGTTATCCGGGGAAAAGCATGTCGGTCGACGAAAAAAAATACAAAAAAAGCAGTTGGCGGTTTTTCGATCATGATAAAACGGTGTAAAATCAATCGTATTAAAGGACCAATTGAATTACATTGGGCTATTTTTATCGATACGTTAAATTGGAAGGTTTATTGCACATAAAATGGGACGAAATAATATTAACCACTGAAATTGCTTCGATATAATGAAGGTTTAAAAGTTTAATGGAATTTTTAAACCTTACAGAACGGGGGAAATGCACCGCCTTTGAAATGTAAAAGTTGCTTCTCTGTACAACAGCGCTGCTATGCGGGCAAACTTTTAAGGGCGGGGTTTTACGGATTTGCATTTATTTATTTTTAATTTCTACTTTTGTAAAAATCAAATAAAATAAAATGAGTCGAGTTTCGATGTGACTAAAAATTTTAAAGATAAAAATTCGAATTGTCTTTCTCAATTTATATTTGGCAGGTGAAAAGTCTCGTTCTGTGTTGAATGACTTCCGGGAATTGGGGTTTGAAGGAATAGTACCTAATGAGAAATATTTTTTTCACACCTTGAGAACCAAAACGTTGCTAAACCGACAGAAAATGTCTTCTTATTTAATTATTCATTCGTTTCTTATTTGGTAATAAACAAAACAAATTTATTTGCATCTGGAATTTTTAATGTGAAATCAGAGATTTCAGAAAAATATGATTAATTTAAAACAGATTTTTTTTTAAACATAAAAAACAGTTAATATTTATGTACCGCTTGCATTCTGTAAATGACACAAAGTGCTCTTGAGACTGAATTTAATTAACGCCGTACAATATAATTCATTTAAACAGAAAAAAAAAGACAAAAAGAAACCCTTAAAAAAATGACTCATCAAGGACATTCTACTTTTATTTCCTCAGTTAATAGTAAAAAAAAAATTGGGGTTTGCGGAGCGGGGGGGCGAGGAAAAATGGAAAAAAAAACATGGAGCGAGATTAAATGTACTAATTTCGAGCGAAGTAGAAAAAGTGGTCGGTGTTTTTCTGCTCATACGCACTTGAGTGGTAACAATGGTAGCGAAACGAGCAATTTAACGTTCGTGGTGCCATGACGGGTGAGGTGCCGCATGCGTGCACGACTCCAGATTGGATGCTCATATCAGGGGAGTTGATGGTTCCATCGGGAGAAATCACGAAGTGATTTGAACGTGACACAAAGAGATTTTCGTGTGTTGAAAAAGTCAATTGGATCGTGTTGTTGCAAAAGACAAACTTAATCCTTAAACTCGCGGTTCGCGGATAGATAATAAAGATTTTTTTCCTTTCCTAAATCACACGATATCTGTAAGTGAAATGTAGATGAGAAGTTGAAATGACAACTCGTTCTGATCCATAAACCCACTCTCCAACGACTTTGGCCTTGAACACTCGGTCCCAACCCTACTCGCCATTCTCCCCCCCCCCTTTCCCCCCCGCCGTCACCAACAAACTTAAATACAATGAACATATTTCGCAATGTTATCAAAAGTAATGAAGGACACTTCCGGCAATGTTAATTCCATGAACAAAACAGATAGAGTAATAAACATATCAGCGAACCAGGAATGTTCACAACAAGGTCAAGTGGTCATCTCGAAAAAGAAAATAGAATAATATTAAAAGAAAAATGGATAGCGCCGCTCTGAATAACCGTGGCTGTTATTAAAACTAAGATTAGTGACAAGCATCGACAAAAGTGGAATTTAGAATGGCATGAAAAATGCGAACAATGTTATAAATAATGTGATTACATTTCACTACTGTAATGACGTCATTTACACGACAACGTTAGCTCGTGATTGGCCATAAACATGGATAAAAAACATCACATCATCTTTCATACTAGTGGTGGAATAAGTCAAATATCCACAAACCAAGCCAAAAATACATAGCTGCTGTAAAACATGGTTATGTTTTATGCATGATTATGTGGCTTCTTCTATTCCACATGCAGTACTCTTGATATTAAAAAGCGTTGAATAGGGCCTGTAATTACATCTTTATTCTTACCATAAGAAAGGGTGGGCCTCATCCGTCTCACTCTATGGCGAATTTCAGCCAATATGGGATGGACCCGCCCAAACAACAACACTGACACGTGTTATTTTGGGGGTGATTTGATAATTGAAAAAAGTCAACATTTCACATTTTTCCTATCACAAGTCCACTAGATGGTTTTTGTTACATTATGTACGAATTTGGGTAAAATATAGACACAGTTCGAGGCTACCAATGCAGTGAGTGACTTTATTTACTCCAATACCAAACACATAATTAACTCATTGGATTAGAACCAATTAGACCATTTGTGTCTGAAAACAGACGGTTTTTATACCAAATTTTCTACTTTTATTTCCTTTTTGGAGCCCCGACTGCTCTCCTTCAATAGGAAGTTGTAAAAACACATCACGTCTTACTTGAGTTAATTTGTTTCTTATTACACGGTAACCCTTAAAGCTTAAAGGTCCGCATGACCAAATTATGTTCCTGCTGTTAATGCATAAACTCATTTTTTTAAAATACAAATTTGTTGCAATTTGGAATTCAACTTTAAAACGTCGATAGATTCGAAAACTACCGGAAGCATCATACCCAACCTCAACTATTTGCTGCTGCCGAATTAAAACTCAGCTAAGACATCAACAGACGATGTTAGCTTTCTTGATGCTTGAAAAGAATCGTGAAACGGTCTGTAAAACTTGCAAACGATGGTATTACACCGAGCTATGGTATACATTGAAGTGTAGAAATGCGATATCGGCCTTGAAAATGACGTCATTGGGAGGTTGCCAGAGATGTCCAAATATAGGCATCGCCCTGACCTTACGTGCTACAACCTACATGATGTAATGTTTGTGTCAGACTGTTCGAAATGATTAATGATGTAAGGAAACAATGCAGTTATGATTTAAATGTGAAATTTGGCTATGAATTTGCGCTTGGAGTTTTTCTCCTTTATTTGGTATTAAGCCAATTTGATTATTCATTCATTCATTAATTAATTACTTTAGTTTCTAATTAGCATTACGAAAAAATCAATCTTCAAAGGTAAAAAAGAGATTGAAAGAGTTTCAAAGAGACGCGAAAAAAATTAGCAATTAAGTTTCACCGAAATCAAACGGATTTCTGTATGATTTTGTAATTTAAAAAATGGTAGTGATGGAATCAAATTTGGGGAAAAAATCTTTTGTTTAATTTAATTTTATTTGTTTTGCCAATTTCAGATTGAATCCGCTTAAAATGTCTCAAAGGTCAAAGTGTATGGAGAAATTGGAGTTAAAAAAGTGAAAAAGAAAATTTATATTTATTTATTCATTTGATTAATATTTAAAATGTGATGCATTGCCTTTAAAAACTTAATTTTCCTCATTTCTTTAATATGATATTAAATACCTAAGATTTGACATTTATTCATGCAATTTTTTTTTAATACGATCAGAAAAAGAATTTTTTTAAATTAAAAATTAAAAATTAACAAAAAAAATAGTTAATAACTTATTTTTTTCTTATTTTTCAAATTTTCAATTTGGGTGAACTTCTTTTTCGTGATTAGCACTGCATGAGTAACTTTTACGCTCCAGTTCCTCTTTGACATAAACCCTCCATTTACAAAACACCTTTCAGTATATTAGACATCGATTTATTACTCAATCAATTGCGGGGTCAGTGTGATTGAAAAGATAAAGTCAAAGCACAAACAAACTCTGTTCCTGTCTCATGTCATTAGAGCAAACAAAAAGTTAACGTGTACACATGTTTGAGATTTAGACTTAAATCAACGTAAAAAAACAACGTATAAAAAGCATTTAAAAAAATAATAATAATAAAATAAACAAAAGTAATAATGAAAAAAAAAATCCTTTTATAATTTCTTCTTTGAAATTTAATTTCAGTTTTCTTGAGTCTTGGGCACTGCTTCTGACTTAGACAAATGCTGCCGGAAATTACAGGTCATTGCATGCGAAATTACCCATGACCAAGATGGAGGATTGGAGCATATTCCTCCAATCTTTGAGGCACCCCTCAGTTAAATTAATTCACGTCAAGATGCAGTAGGCTAATATAGACGCAGCAGGTTCAAAACTCTTTTGCTTAGCTCTGCTTTCTTTCTTTGCTGCTTTTCAAAGTAGGAAATGGCATCATTCTGACAAAAGGTCGAGGTCGTAATGCCTCTTTTCAAAGTTACGTAACTTTGGAGGACTGTTTTCTCTAAAACAATAATGTTTTCCTATCAAGTTATCCATCGTCAAGTGTGAAAAGCAACTTTCACTCTTGTTATTTATTAACGGTTATAATATATGAAATTAGTATTTGTCAGAAACAAAGTTCAATGTTGGTAGGACATAAATTTTAAATACAATGCGTCAGAAATGTTGACTGAAATTACACTGCTGATTTATCTATTATATCTAATTATATTTCAACTTAGTATGGTCACCATAAGCGGACTTTGTGCGCATTGGAGGTTTTTTTTAAGGGCCTAACATTGCATTAGGACCGGGAACATGGTAAACCACAGAAAATCCAGTCAGAAGTTGGTGGCAGATGTTCTTGTTGCAGAAACAGTACGTTAAATCAAACAACAGTGAGAAACAACTGGTCATCGGAACCAAAGCTGCTGAGAGCAGCTGATCAGTAGGCTTTACCGCAATGTGGGGTCGGCTTCACCGCATTTAAATGTTTCATATACACGAAATGAAATTTGGTGCAACATTTCTTGAAATGCATTAAACACAGAGATCAATATATTTTTCCTCTTCACTTTACATTAAAACACATTAGGTTCGAAACAAATTACAGGTCTGTTTGGGTTAGGTTTACTTTTTTTATTTTTTTAGATTTTTGCAGCAACCGGTGTTGACGTTGATTTAGTGCAACCTGAGCACTAAGGTGCAGGTAATATTTAATGGTGAACAAATTGCTACGAATAAATCTATCCCAACTTCTGTTTAAAGTTGGGCTAATTCAAGAAACAAAATTGCTTCTTTCTGGCCTTAATTTTTTATTTAACAAACTGAACAAACCCATTACCGCATCTATTTTTCTCCTTGGAACACAACTGAGCTCAAATCTAAAAACCTAATGTACTATTGCAACTGACAATTATTTATTTAGACCGGAAATTTCACTTGTCACACCTTAATTTATGCTGATAAAAAATTAATGTTGGAAATATTGCGTTCTTACAATAATTCCAACTCGTTTGTTGGAGTGAAAATAAGCAGTCACTGTCGAATTTATTCAAATGTAACCGTAGCGCTACGACCGCGTAGTGTCACGAAATCTCACAATGGAATGGTGGTTCAATACAAATAGCTGTGAACACAGCCGGAAAATGTTTTGCACCCAACCAATTTTGAAGGTGCGGTTTTCTGTATCAAGATAAGACATCGTGGTTTCCCAAACATAAATAAAAGTTTGCTCGTGTTAACCTCAACCTTATATGCACTTGTTACCAAATTAGAAACCAAAAAAAAAAACAAAAAAAAATCGAAGTCCCCACTCAACTTTAAATAAGGATACAGTACAGGCAAGCAGATAATAGATTTAGGTAATTTGAAGATCATTAAACAGTAACTGCTACTCAATTCTAAGTGAATTATCCAAGTGGTGCGTGTTACCTCCATTTTAAGCAAGGTGCTTGCAATTCAGAGGAAATAAATTATAAATTTAAATTTTTGAAGTAGTTTGTTAAATTATAATTAGCTTTAAAATTAGCTACAGTAAGTCGAATGCGGTTTTTCCATTCAAAGAATACTTGAAAGAAATTAAATAACTGGTGTCAATCGACAGAAGTTGTACGAGTGGTACTTGACGCTGGAACTCAGGTGTTGGTTTCATTTGGTTTTAATTAGGAAATTGTAATTTTAGACACCAGATACTTAAGTGCTACTTACTGAGCCGTATTTTGACATCCGGGGTAAAATAAACGAAATGCGCATCAAATTGTAATCTGCCCTTTTGGATTTATGCTTCTCTGCATTTTGCTAAAGCGCTTCTGCTGAACTGCCTGCAGTATTCAAACAAGGAGTACTTTGCAAACAACCAGCTGGTTGTTTTGTTTGTATCTCGATGCAACATCTGGCTAGGATTACTGGAGAAATTATACCAGCGCTTCTGCTAATAGATTTAGGAGGTGTGGACAAATGTTCACACAGCTAGGGATCCGCGTGCGTTTAGGATGAGGTTTGGGATGGGGCGGTCAAGGGAATAGAATACCAATAAAATCTGTTTGAAATGGTGTATTAAATCATCCCGAAGTGATGCCCTCTGGAGACCTGTAGAATGGAAGAAGCCTCATATTTCCAATGCTAACTAATAATTATGAGGCTTACGTTTAATGTTTATTGTAGATTCAAATGTATTGAGATGAAGTGTGTGACATGCAAGTGTTGACGTGGGTTCACGTGTTTGTGTTTCAAGCTTTAAAACGTCCAATTAGGGACCGGGGCGCTTATTTATTTCAATATCCAAAAGAGAATTGGATACCAGGTGGTTATATTCTTTACACTTAATAATAATAAATAAAAAAAAGCTTTTAGCCATGGGAACGTTGAATCGATTTAAATTTGGTTGAGTTTTAATGGTGCATCAGCATTGTATTAGTCAGCTCTTCGCACATGTGTTTTTTGTTCTAATCTCTTTAAGCACCCCATACTCTACTTTTTATTTATTAAAAAAAAATAGCAACTCAGCACCCTTTAAAATGAATATCTTGCAAACTAGCATACCGTATATAGGAATGCAAATCGTATTTGTAAAGAAAGTAGTCTTCGAGAGATTTCTTTCGCACTCCTCAGGGGGCCACGGATCTCAACACACTCATATTGCAAGATGCTGAGTGGAGTCATGGCATCTTTAAGGGCCGTTGTTAGAAAGTTGGTGCTTATTAGATGCAGTGTGTTTACACACAGTTTAAGTGTGTGTAAAGTAGGGTCGATTTTTAAGCTAATTCATTGTTCGTGTTGCTTGAAATATTAAAATATTTTGTATAATTTGCTAAAACGCTAACGACACCACCTTGTACATTTAACACTCGACTTTTTGAATGCAGCTAAGCCTTATTGTATGCACCATTTAACAAAATTCCTAAGTCTTTTAGAATCCCGTGGAAAATCCATACAAAATCTAATTTCCTATTTCAAACAAAATGTCGCATCACGGTAATCCTAGCGGCGTTATCGCACTAATCTGAATATGTATTCGTTAATTGTGTGTCGGTGATGTAATGTTTGGAATCCTTTGCAACTATTTGTTTACCATAATTAAGCGTGGTGATTCCATTTTGGCAGCCATTTCTAAAACACTATGCAAAAGCACTTGCACTCAAAAACCACCAAACCAAAAAACAACTTTAAAAAAAAAAAAATAAATAAATAAATTTAAAAATAAAAACATCCTTCCGGATGTTGGTTGCTATGTGGAAATAGCAAAACAAACTTGCAGCATTGAAACATAACTAACATTTCCTTCAATTCGTTTAACGATATCTCAACAAATCCCACAAGTCCCTCGAACAATCTTCAGAAATCTTTTTTTAACTACAAGTTGACCAATGAAAATGTGACAAGTGACCTTGACCATCAAAGTTGGCGAGACGTGCGCCGTAGTACGAAACGCTCACGCATTTACATCCCCCGCTGAGTTTCCTCATGATGGATTGCGTGATGCTGAGTGAGGCAATGGGACAAATGAACGTCGCCAGCTTTTAATAAGTGCCTATCTGGACAGCTGATTTTTCACCTAGCCAATTATAATTTTTTGGGACATGTTAAAATCCATATTTTCATCTCGATTGGTCCCACGAGTCGATCAATGGCAAATTAAGTTTTCATCAAGAACAAAGCAAATTACAACATGATTGATGATTAATCGGGAAGCACGACATTTTTGGATATAAATAGCAACAAAGTTTGAGCTGGTGGCTGAAATTGGGGAATTTTTATCGCGCAAAGGGCGAGTGAGCGCAAGTTCAGTTTGACAATCTTTTCGCCTAAAGGGCGGGGTTTGCTTTCAGCTGCCGTCATCTTGTGGGCTTCGCGTCAGCTGTTGGTCGAAGGACAAAGAATTTTGGCACAATTTCCTTTTACTGGGAGGTTTTTAGTCAGGCGTAAACAGAAACTCCACAAAAACACAATTCAAACCACAGTTAACGAGTTTAAAATAAAAAACAACTGACCACAAATGGTATTCGAAATTTATGTACAAAATTTGTCAAGGTCCATGTTATTTTTGGTTTTATTTATTTATTTTTCTATGTGATGGAAAACAAAGTGATTAAGGAAAGTAAATAATATATTCAGAATAGGATTATAATTTGATAGGATTTTGTACCCATCAGAGTCGAAGCATTCAGGGGAAATACATACATGAATATGATAGGAATGCGTGACGCATTCCTGTCATATTAAGCATAAATTATTGAAATTCTGATGACGGATTCACTATTTCCTGATTGCTGGGACTTCGTTGTCAAAAAAACATAAGGGGGAAAAACCATGTAAGAAATCCCGTTTTCCCGCTTTCAGCATTCTTGCTCCGATTTTAAAATATTTCAATTGTTTGTCCTCAAACAAACTCGATTAAAGTCATAAACGAACTGTACGTCCGAACAATAGTGCACGAGATTAATAAAACTAACAAATATCGTTCATTGGAGGCGAACGATCAATTTTTGGCATCATGTTGCTTTTCCAATCAAACCAGTAATTAATTTCACGACCTGTAAACACTCGCACGTATGAAGATGTCCGTGACAGATATTTCATGAAATATGAACGTCTCAACGAGATGTCTCAACAACTTAGGGATGTTCATGAACTGTAAACATCACGTGTAAACATGCCGTGTAAACAGAACGATAGGAAAAATGAATGCGCAGTTTCTCAATGTGTCATTTTGTGTCATTTTGACTTCTGTAAAGTGCCAAATCATTTTTGACGAATTAAATTAGACTTCCAGGAAACAAAAAAAAGTGGTGCAATAACAAATGTAAAAATTCCACGCTAGATTTGCGATTACTCCGAAATCAAATGACAACGGGAAATGAAAATGGAAATTGGAAAGTGAACCAAACATTCACCTGGTTTATTCGTCAGTGAACCGATTGATTTATTTGAGCACAAATAAACAATTCGGAGTAAAGTTGTTATCGAGAAGTAGTGGGATGCTTTCCTGCAGCATCTGAAGAAAAGGAAACGTCGCTCCAACATTTCCTACAGAATAATAGGAGAAAAAATAGCAGTCTCTTGTACAAAAGACCCACTCATTGACGTCAGACTTTTATTCCGATATGGATTTTGATTCAGCGAGGTCACAAACATAGATCTATCATCCCAACAACAGAAAACCTGTACAGAAAAACCAAGTGCTAAAAAGCACCGAGATCATCAGCCAAGTAAATAAAAAATCCATCTAAAACTCTGCAGGTTGTTGTAGATTAATAGTCCCTTGTGCAAGTTTTTGGTTTTGTGGTAAGGGGTCGTGCGCAGGAGCTCCGTCTTCTATATGTAGCAGTTGTCTATTTTTTCCTCTGTATGTTGCAGCTATTTATTTATTTTTTGAGGAACGGTTTCACAGTTTGGGCCAAATAGGGCGTGAAGTGAAGCACTGATCTATGCTTACTAGAGGGCTTTGCTTGCCTGTGATCTAATTACTTTTTGTTTTTGTTTTTATTAAATTTTTCATTTAAAAAAAAATATATTTCAAAGTGCAAAAACAAAATATTTTAAATCCGAGTTAGTAGCGTTCCGGTTTTTGTTTATTACATTATCTTTGTTTACTTCGCTTCCATTTTGATGTGTCTGTCTTAATTATTTTCATTTTCTTCTTCTTCTCAATTACTTCAAGCCTAATTAGTAATTACCATTAAGATATTTATCCATTTCCCTTGATTTGTTTGAACGTAGAATTAATTTGTTTTGGACAGCTTGATGAGAAAAAAAACTCCAAACTTGTGAAACCTTTAAATATTTCTGGTTGAACACGTTTATTTTATGTTTGAACTTGAAGTTTACGGCAGATGTTGACGTATGTGACAGTTGTTGTCAGTGTGCTATGGAATGAGACCAATCTGGTTCCTTACTGGTGTGTAGCAGGAAACTACACCCACTCGATTCATAGATCCTTGTAATACTTGTCTTTAAGAGACATAGTTCAAATTGTTATGCGAGGTGCAGTCAGAGATGTGCATTACTCTGAACGTGATCGATCATGACCAATCTCACAGGATATTTTGCTTGAGCAATATCTTTCTCTACATTAGAAATGCTAGTATATAATCACACGCTTATAACCAAAGTCACTGAATATTTGAATTTTTTCCCCTTCAAATTCTTTTATTACAATAATTGATAATAGCGCTCGTTCTTTCGTTGGTAGATTAAGAATTAAAACCAATAAAAAATTCTGCAACGATATGTGTTAGTAATGAATACAATAAACAAGACAGGAGATTAATTACATTCCTTAATGCATATCTCCCTTGGACATCCTTAGCAGCGTATACGTGATTGGTTCTAATTTAAAGACGACCGCGCCCCTGCGCCCCCTAGGTGAGGGTTTTCCCAACCTCACACGGCCACATTGCCAAATCAATAGTTCCTACTGATGTGGTTCCGCCTACTCTTTCATTTTCCCCAGTCTTTTTTCGTGATTCCAATTTCACTTCCTGATTTAGTGGACTTTTCTGCTTTTTCATCTGCAACATTCTATCGGATTCCCCTCGGTTTTTGTCTTAAGTCCAAAATCGTAGCTTTATCCATAACTTCCTGTACATTATTTGTGCGGTGCCAGCGCTAAAGAAATTTCATCCTCCCCTTCAATGCCAGCCAAAATTAGCGAAATTCGATTCATCTTCTAATCTATGCGCAGAGTTTTCGAGCATTGCAATTTTAGCATATCAATTGAATGCATTTGCATCGTTAGTTTGACGGCCAATTAGTTCTGCGGAGTTACGGCGACCATGTCCACTTGCTTTGCTTTCTAGTTTGTTTGTGACGGCGGGTCGGTACTCGTGTTTAAACCTCATGCGTCCAACTAGTCGTCCTTTTTATTTCGTTTTGTCGTGTTAAAACCGTGTCGAATACCGTTTTCCTTTACTTGTTGTCAATTTAGACACATTAGTTTTTTTAATTTTGTTTTGTTTTCATAATTTGAATTTAGATTGTAAAAAAAAATAAAATCAAACTTGCAAAATTTAAAGATGTCGCCAGAATTTGTTTTGGAGTCGTTCATGTAGTCGCTGCGTCGTTGTTCCGTCCGTTTTCTTTGTTGTACGTTGCGCGGGTTCATTGCGTCGATTATCGTAAAACCGCATGGTCAGTAAACTTTCTTCTGAGTCTTTCAACTGTGATTCCCGCTCTTAAATCTCGAATCTTGGTCTTTGTTTTCTAAATTTAGATTTCCAGTAGAAATCTTTGGTCTAACGGTCTAAAGTTTCTCAGTCTATCTTTCTTTTATTTACTTAATGGGTGACCCAAGTTCTAGTTAAATGCGCCACTTTAGCAATGAATAAACAACACTTTTGATTGTTTCATGTTTATTTATTTCAAATCACCTTTATATATCCCCTCTGGTATTAATTAAAGATGACACCTAGTTCAGCTAAGCTCATAATGCTACTAATCATGAATAATTAATTAATTTTATACCAATTTCAAGCAAATATTCTCCAGCAATAATTTCAGTAGGTTATGCTCTTTAAAATTCATATTAAGTGTTTGACGACCTCACCATTACAAAGGAAAAAAATATCCTGCATTCAAATCTTGATGATGCTCCCATCTTTGTTTCTGTGGAATGAGCAATTCGCCACCACCCGATGCGCAAAGAATAAAAATGCTTGTTTATCGCCTCAGTGTTTTCTGTTGTTCATTTACATTTTTTTCTTTTCTTTTTCAAAAGTTTTTGTTTTCTTTTTATTTTTTATGCATGAATATTAGACATATGTTGATAAAAATTTTCATGTGTGTAAAACATCCATTTTGTTTACTCAATTGGATTAGGGCGTGTGCTCTTTAAAATTATTTCAAAACGGGGAAAAAATATGGCAAAGAAAAGAAAAACAAATGGAAACCTAAAAATAGAACTGAAATTAAAGTGGAGAAAATAGCCTTCGGAAAATATTTTTCCAAAACAGATAAATCATCCTTTTAGTAAAAAAAAAACAATAAAATAAAAATGAAAAGAAGGAGAAAAATGAGTGGTCATTTGCCAAGAATGAAAATATTTTCATAGAATTTTAATCCACAAAAATAATAGCTTTTTGCAAACACATGACGTCTAGATTTATGGCTATTTTCAATACCAAAGGTGAATTTATATCGTTTCTTTACGACATTCTATAGATTCGTAAAAAAAATAAATAATAAAAATTCTTGGAAAATATATCCCACCTGAAAAATAGCCAGAAGAAAAAAAGACTACAAAATAGATATGAAATATATATATACATATATATTTTTATACGGCATCTTTCATTCTTGATGTCTGTCCGCGTATTGGCCTTGCAGATATCATAGGATGTTGTCAGATATGAGACATCTTCGATCCTTTTATAAAACTGCAGCTGCTGAGAAAACTGCGCATCTCCATTTGAAAATATCAATCCAGTTTTCAGGTTTCAACCATTACGTATATCGAAAAGAAAAAATGAAAATTGCGATTGCCGAAGATCAGTGTTCACACTAGCACTAAGAAATAACAGGAACGTGATCAAATCAAAGGAACAAATTATTTAATCGCTTCAGACGGTTCCTATTTTATACAACAAAAATAGTTCAGAAGCAAATAAAATAAAATGTTTTAGCTGGTTGCTATTTCTTGCTGCAACTAGTACGAACTAGTGTATTCTCCCTTGCTACTTCTTAGATTCTTCAATGCAGGAACTTTATTTTTGTATTTAAAGAGAATTTTTCAACCAGAAATTTGGAGGCGGGAAGTAGATCATAAATTTTCTCTAGTTACTCACTTACGGTTATAGGTTACTAAGTGAACCGTGAACTTAGTATTGCAATCTCGCGCCTGACCTTGCCCAATCTGGCAATCTCACACAAACTCCTGCCCAAGGGACAGGGTTAGACCATCTAGTGGCACACCACAAAAAAAAGTTGTTGTTGAGTTAGGAGGGTAGTATCAAAGATATTACCGCTGTAATTTAATATTGATTGCACCATTTTTGATTAAAGTGCGCTGAGATTTGTTAATTACTAATTATGCGAAATAATTGCCGTCATTCGGTGTTGATCGGACAACCTTTCAACAATCGTGCCCGGTGATGAAATAATCGATGTAACATTCTTAACATACTCTAACATTCAAATTTCAACATTTTTACCAGCAATCATAAAATCGATTAAATTATGTACAAAAGAATATTCAAATAAAATCGATTTCCTTCGTAATGGAAACAGGATTTAGCAGCTTTCAACAATCTTTCTCATCCCTTAATCCCTAAAAGCCGTAGCCTAAGCCGACATAAAAAAGTCATCACCTTTAATTGACGACCTAATGTATTCATCGGCAGACTTTAGCTATAAGCAATCACGAGTACGTAGACAAGGACTAGGTAGAGGAACCATTCCGTTAATCCATTGCCAACTCCCAGTGCACGCCCTAATTTGACGTGTTGATGTTTATCGTAATCTTAAACTGGTTTCGTTTCTAACATCCATCACGCCTTAACGACGACAAATGCGTCATCAGGAAAACTAATTCTATTTGAAATAGAATGTAAACAAAGAACAGAATAGTATAAATAGTTTTATCAATTGTCGAGGCAATGACAAATAAATGAAGTATGATAAACAACACGAGGAGGTTCGAAGTGTCGTTGAATATTAATGATTTGAGTTACACACTGCCATGTCAAAGTGGGAGCTTATCGAGATAATTAATTAATTAATTAAATAATTAATGTGTTTATAGTTAAATGGCATTTAAAACGAACACATTTCCACGTTTCCACTGTTGTTTATTTATTTGACAAACAAACATTAGTTTCCGTCCACTTTGAGATTGGTGTTTATTTTGACTCGAAAGTACGTTTTCGTTCAATTCAAGAAGAAAACACTTTTTTCTTTTAGAAAAAGTTTTTTGAAAAAAGAAATGTAAGCAAAAGAGTTACTTTCAGCTTGAATGATATAAATATAATGTAGTTAGAAATATATATTTTTTTTTTAAAAAAGACAAAAACATTTTTGTTGTTGGTGGTTTTGGCAGTTTTCAAAACTTAACTACAAATTATTATTTATTCAATGTTCCTGCCAGCTTCGTTTCACATTAAGAAGCTCCCCGAAGTTCGGCTTTTCATGCCTACACACTCAACTTGCTTTGCCAACAGCGCTCTCGACATTTCCCAAACTTCATTAACAAATTAACAAATGATGTTATATAAATAACTCCGAGCGAAATAATAAAATTTAATATTCACAAATTTTAGGAAAAAAAATTTTCCCGTTACTAAGTTTTATATAATTATATTTTCTCTTTTTACAGCCGATAGCAGCTTCTTCCTCGCCAACGCGCAGATTGTGGACTACCCAATCGTTTATTGCAACGAACAATTTTGCAAAGTGTCCGGTTATAACCGGGCTGAAGTCATGCAAAAGTCATGCCGCTGTACATTCATGTACGGTGAAGATACCGACAAACACATCGTCGGTCGGGTGGACCAGTGTTTAGAACAGTTACAGGCAGACCAGTTCGAAATCCTTCTTTATAAGAAGAACAGTAAGTTTCACTTTTACCCATAAAATCAAATTTTTTTAAAAATCAAATTTATATATATTTTAAATAAACTTACTTTACTTCTCCACCTCAAACAATTTCAAACATCTGGAAAAACACTTTTCCCCCACTTAAATCGTGCACTAAATCGTAAAATCGACCACTCGTTTCCATGTTCATACTTCACTCATTGTTCGGTTTATTCTCTCGTGTGGAGACGATTCACTGCACTCGAAGGTGTGGAGTAGGACTCGAGTCTTTAAGGAGCAATAGAGCAACTCATTTCTCAAATTCCTAGTATTAAAAAAAGATTTGGAAAAAAATAAAAATTGACCTGTCAAACAGATAACAAATGCGATCGAAAATGTGGAAAATATGATCTCACTTTATGCTACAATTCACAAGTGCCGGCCGGACGACTTGGGCCAAAGTCAAAACAAATCTGTCATCACATTAATCATTCACAGCGCTCTTGTGAAAAGACACAATTCGTCATCCGCTCCACGTCATCCATTTGAAGCAACATCCGTCTCATTAACACATCACATCCTTTATTTTTTCCTACCTCTAAATCCGTAATTGAATCGAGCCGTGACCCACTTTCCAGCCCGATACTAAGAGTTGAGTCGAAGGTTTCTTAAAAAATTAACGAGATGCAGGCACCTGTACGCGCTACGAATAGCGCAACACTTCTCATCATTAATGCAAATGAGCGTGCGTTCGCTTTACTCGAAATAGTCTCGCACTCGCACTCGCACGGCTTTAAATTACATCAAAAACTTCGTGACTTAGGACTTCAATTGCGCGCCTATTCGAGTGCAACTTCATCTTTTATCGCCAACATATTCCATTAGAAGGTTCCCAGTCTCGCTCGGTCGATGACGTCAACTTATTTTTCCTTCTTTTCCATAATACAATGCGCTTTCATGGACGTTGTTGCCCCTGACAACGGATAAGCATCCTTCAGTTGCTCTGTGGTATCATGTCATGCAGAAAAAGTTGGTTATGTATGTCGAGATTTTTCAACGGATGTAACCATAATTAATTCCAATTTTGGAAATACAAAAATAAATTTAAAAAAAAGTTTTTTAATAAATTCGGAAAATTAGCCATTTAAAAGCGTTATCTATTTAGAAATAAGGGCAATCTTCGGTTGGAATAATAAAGCGAATATTTTCGTGCCTCAGAAGAATATTAAAGAATGAGGTTCACCTGCGCCGCAGCGTTTTATTACAATGCAATTAATTAGTGCAAGATCACGTAATGAAATTCAATAGCGCGAGGTCCATCAAACGCTTAACTGTACTCCGGGGGTGTCACTTGGGTGCAATCAGATAAGGAACTGCCTTAATTTGGTGGCCTTGGTTTCATGTTAACGATTAACACGTGAACACCAATAAGATTGCAAAAGATGACATTTCAGACAAAGTTTTTGTACAAAAAAAACAAGCGTCTCTTTTTAATTAGTGACATCAAATTAATTAAAACTAAACAGTCATTTTTTTTTAGCCAGAATTGTAATGTCACTCAATTCCAAACTTACTAGCTAATTTGTTTTCTTTTATTTTCTTTTGGTTATTTTTTTATTTTTGAAATTTATTCGCATGCCAAAAACAGTCGAAATATATTCTCGCGATTAAAATGCAAAAGTAATAATCAGCCAGGCTGCATTGAGAGACACGCATCATTCCCGCTTTTGCACAAAGGCTCATTTCACGCGACGGTTATTCAGACATATACTATTTATTCTCTTGGGGCTGCCCATTATCTCGGATACTGCTTGAGATAATCAAAATTGCTTTGAAAATTTGGACTCGGGAGAATCTTTTACATACAAACGTGCCAAACAACACTACTGAGCAGCTTTGGAAGCGTTTAAAAAAACTCAAAAGTTTCTTCTCCCCAATTATCTCGAATACCATTTGAGATAATACGAATTGCTACGATTTGGACTCGAGACAAATCAACAACACATGACCCTGAGCAAATATTATTAAAGACTCTTTTTTGTTTGTTTTAATTTCATTTCTTCGTCCAGAAACTAAATCTAACAAAAATACTTTTATTTTTGATTGATCTAAAAACAGTTGAGCCTTTATTAATTAGTTTTCCTCTGTGAACTGGCTTAGCAATCATTTTCCAGTGTCAACAGACAGATTTTTTTATTCGTTTATAAATGTTCCGCTTTAAAACACGTAAAGTGCAGATTGAAAATGAACCCAGGCCAGAGACAATTAATTAATCGCAGGCAAATTACGTAAAAGGGTATAATGAATGATGAAGGTATGCTAATTTCCGTCTGCTAATCAACAGAGACTCCACTATGGCTCCTGTTCAGCATTACACCCATCAAGAACGAGAGAGATATGGTGGTTCTCTTCCTGTGCACCTTCAGGGATATCACGGCGCTGAAGGAGCCGATCGAGACGGAAGCGATCAAAGGTGAGCTTCACATTTAAGTGTTGCGTGCTTAATTCCATTCTTTTATTCAAACAAGGCTTTTCTTCAAAAGGCGGACCTGCGGGACTGAGCAAATTCGCACGTTTGGCCCGTTCGGTGACACGGAGCCGAACGGCGCTCGTCCAGCAGTTCTCATCGCACTTGCCTGCTGTCAAGGACAGCAGCAACAAGCAAGCCAATATCGGACACGTAAGAATTAATTTCAATATCCAAATCGCAACGATCGAATAACCGTTTGGATGTTGTTGGTGACAGGTGATGAGCCTCACTTCGGATGTTTTGCCCCAATACCGACAAGAGGCGCCGAAAACACCGCCCCATATTTTATTGCATTATTGCGCCTTCAAAGCAATCTGGGACTGGATCATCCTTTGCCTTACTTTCTACACGGCCATCATGGTGCCGTACAACGTCGCCTTCAAGAACAAGACGAGCGACGACGTGAGTCTGCTCGTCGTCGACAGTATCGTCGACGTGATTTTCTTCATAGACATCGTTCTCAATTTCCACACCACATTCGTGGGACCTGGTGGCGAAGTTGTCAGTGATCCAAAAATCATTCGCATGAACTATCTAAAGAGTTGGTTTGTCATTGACCTTCTCTCGTGCCTCCCTTATGATGTCTTCAATGCCTTCGATCACGATGAAGACGTAAGTAATTGCAAGACCGACTCTGATGATGTAAGTACTCAAATTCAATTCGAAATACACCGTAAGTCGTGCCAGCACTTGATCACTCGCAAAATTTCCAACAAACACGCTACGGTGCGTCATTTATACCTAAGCAATTTTAATATTTAAGCTTAGTATCGTCTTCTATTCGCCATTTTTTATTTTTGTTTTTTAAATTTTCGCTCAAATGAATGCATCTTTTTCGGGGCTGAAAATTCTCATACGTCTGAAATTGAATTCAAGTTGATTTTCGTTTGTTGGTTTTTTTATTTTTTATTTTTTCACACCACGCTTTGAGCCTAGACACTTCTCATTTGACGTGTTGCTTTTTCCACTTAATTTTCTTTCAACGATGCACGCCATATTTTTTTTTTTTTTACATTTCCTACTTTATTTACTATTTCAACATTTCAAACTCAATTTTTTTTTCCCCAATGTACAATGACAAGTGTGTAGGCCAAACCGTAAAAACAAATAAAACATGGGTAATCCATGTTTCAAATTACGTTTAATTAATTTTTTAATGAGAAGCAAATTCTCAATGCCCACAAGATACCATTAAGTTTATAATTACGATTTTTTTTTTTCCATTTCGAGATAATTAAAATCCCAACTCAATTTTTTCAATCAACTGGTGCATCCTTTTAAAGGGTTTACAACATTTCCACGTTATGAAAATACTCAGAATAACAGCAACATTTTCCAATTTTGCATTTCATTTATTGGATATCATCAAAATTGTTCCCCACAACGTGATTTATTGCGTGCGAGACAATTCAATTGCAAATCATGTTTTCGCCTATTGGCGTCTTCATTTATCACCGACCGATACTGATCCGTGATTAATGTCCATATATGTGTTAGAATTTATTTCTGGCTTCTAACCAGTAAATATACCCAATTGGCTTGTGCGGTTTGTCCTAATGGTACAAGCCTGGCTGTAGACGACTTCATGAAAACCCGACGCAAATGAATGAATGGCCAATCTCGGTCGGCTTTCTACATCCGCTTCTCAAGTCCAGTTGCAGTAACTACTCACCAGGTTGACATTAATAATGTACGGGTAGCACATAACACTCCGTGCAATGTACTACACTGCACACACAGTAAATGATTGTGGTATCTTTACCTTTAACACAAAAATTCATTCTGCAAACGACAGCTTCTCCTTCCGGCGACCCCGCAAACTGTTGCATTCTAAAGTTGAAACCAACTAGGCAGTTATTGGTTTCACCTGAAGTACATTTTATGTGGTTTAAATTGAAATGAGGAAAAAATCGTAATTTAATTTGGATTTATATTACATATACAATCTAGACACAAACCAAACAAACCGAAGTGTGGTATCTAAGTCTAAGGTTTGAATTAGCCTAGAAATACCTAACCCTTTTACCCAGAATGACCAAATTTTGGAGAGAAAAAAACGGGGCCACCCAAAATTGCCCAAAAAATTAGCCATAATGCACCGAATGGCGGAACCGGAAGCAATAACTCCGCGCATTTCCATCGAATGCCGGAACCAGAACACCCAACGTATTTAGGTTGACGTGTGAAACCAGTACTCTTTGGTGTGAGCATTTTAACTACATCTTGTTCTAAATAATCAAGAAGTCGTTGACTTTTCAGAGAAAATTTGGAACGTGTATAATAGTTTATTTTGTGCAAAAATTACTCCCATTATGAGCAATTGATCGATTTTTAAAAACCAGGACATTTTTGCGTCCCAGAAAGCTTTTCAGAGCACAGGGATAAAGCATCCAAAACTGGGACGTCTGGTCACTCTGCTTTCACTACGTGCAAATAAGCCATTGTAGTTGGTTTTTGTAATAAATAAAGTCCTTCTGCTCAAAACCACCCTTAAACATGTGTTCCGCCGGGCAACCTTATGCCTGTGCGGGATACAGCACAAAGTTTTATTTTTATTTTTAAAATCGCATCGAAAAACAACACAAAACCACAACAAACAGCGGTTTGTTTACTTGAACTCCTGTGAAACAAAAATTCAAAATGGCGATCCTCAATATCTTACCTTTTAAAAGTCAAAAATCGAAGACAAATCTACAAATCACCAAAAAAATAGGCTAAGTATTTTTCGTAGAAAAACTACTTTTCAGTATGACAGTACGACGGTCACTACACACTTGGTCAGTTACGCAATTGAAATAAATCAAAATAAATTTCATCAATGAAAATTGCCTAATGCCTATATGCTTGTTTGTTGTTTGACAGGGGATAGGCAGCCTGTTCAGTGCCCTTAAAGTAGTCCGATTACTTCGATTGGGACGTGTAGTTCGCAAACTTGACCGCTATCTGGAGTACGGGGCGGCCATGCTCATCCTGCTGCTCTGTTTCTACATGCTCGTAGCCCACTGGTTGGCGTGCATCTGGTACAGCATCGGGCGGAGTGATGCGGAAAACGGCCTACGGCACAACTGGCTGTGGAAGCTGGGTAACGTGACATTTACACCGTACTCCTACGTCAACAATACGTACGAACTGCAGAATGGACCCAGTCGTGGGACTATGTACGTTACCGCACTTTATTTTACTATGACGTGCATGACGAGCGTTGGGTTTGGAAATGTGGCCGCAGACACGGACAACGAGAAGATATTTACTATCTGTATGATGATAATCGGAGGTAAATAAATTAAAAACTAAAATTTAAAAATTAAAAATTAAAAATCCACTCACGCCCCTACCTCAACAGTTTATCTTATTGAAACCAAACGTCGAATTTCTTTGCACGCTATAAAAGAGGATGTTTGGCCAATACGTATTGACATTTTATTAGACACGAGCCCATAGCCTTGTTAGTTAATGGGAAAAATCCCATGTCGCAATTAAGTGTAATAATAACTTTCTTTGGTACATTACTTTGTGGGCAATTTATTTCCAATTTCTCACACTGTAATTCCTTTCTTCCACGCAATATTTTGTTTTTGTTTATAGAAAACACATCAACGTTTGGAGCTTTATGCATGGCATGTATTGCAGTTCCCACATTGGCACTTTTAATAGGCAGTTTGCATATTCAAAAACTCGTCCTTTTGTTTCGTGATGAAAACACAACAAACCGAGACATCCCTCTACTTTTCTGTTCATTCCTTGTAATTTTCTAGATTACAATCATAAATGGTCACCTAGTGGTCGGCCCATTCCATTTGGGAGCCAAAAGTAGCCATAAAACAAAGCAAAGCAACTTTAAAGCAAAAAGCTTTTAAGCCATCTTTTTAAATGCAGCTGCTAGTGTTATGTGCACTTTAATGTTAAAACAACACAACTATTGTCTTTTTGCCACCAAAAGTAAGTAAACGTCAAATAACATTCCCATCAAAATGTCAAGGACCAGGGAATGCTTTTGTTCGTCAAAATAAAATAATAAGAAAAGCTAGTGCACAAAAAATTCTTCTCAAATATTTCATCCTCAATGTAGTTGCTCTTCTCTGCATAGTCTGCAACATTTTCCAAATTCTTTGGTCAATAAACTTCACTCTACTGACATCTAGTGCCAGTAAGTGTATTAAAAACTCATCAGTGCAGGAGAAAGAGAAAGATCAATCATGGATTTTAGTTCTTGTGACACAGTTCGAGTTTCGACCGCACCTTGTATGTAAACAAACAGTGATATGTTGTATAGAACAAAGAGCTTGTTGCTTTGCAACTGCTTTTTTATGTTGCTGCGAGGTTTAACAAAAAAAATATTAAAAAAATGGATAATCATAATGGTGCAATGCGCGACCTAATTTTAGTTTTAATTAACAAAACGAAACCATAATAAATTTCCGTTATTTTTTCTGATTTCGTGCTTTGATATTTTCGTTTCAATTCGAAAATAAATTCTTTGTTTCTGTTTACTAGTTCAATACAATTGACCTAAAGCTGCAAAGTGCAAACCGTTCTTTTCATTGTATACTTACTGTTGTAAGCAAATTGCCGTGATTCCCATACTCCGCTGCAATTAAATCCTCCACAGCCGCGGTCACACTTAATTCCATGCCTGGAATCATCAACTGCAATGTAGAATTCATTGAAATTGTCCATAGTGCGCACTACGCAGTCCCATGTTTTCACAGCTGCGCACCACTTTAACACTGCAAAAAAATCACAAATTTCAAAACTTAAAAACCCAAACTAATTCATCCTTTTTTCACAACAATGCAGCTCTACTATACGCGACAATTTTCGGCCACGTGACAACAATTATTCAACAAATGACATCAGCTACGGCACGCTACCACGAGATGCTGAATAACGTAAGAGAATTCATGAAACTTCATGAGGTCCCAAAGGCTTTAAGCGAAAGGGTTATGGACTACGTGGTATCCACTTGGGCCATAACCAAAGGAATCGATACAAGCAAGGTGAGCGTACAAACTGTTTACAAGCCGAGCAACAAACTCCCACTGGTTCAACTCACTTCTTGCCAAATTTCACTTAAAGGAAAGAATCCCCAACATTCTGTTAGAAGGCTGCAACCAATAGGAATTTGTTGTTTCGTTCTAAAAAAATCATTTATATGCGGTTCCTTTAAACCGAGGGGCCTCTAGGCAAAATTATTCGATTATTTCACTTAAATAATCAAATTTGTTTTTGAAGTCCACTGAAATGCATAATTAAAAAGGAATTTACGACTAGAAACCGCATGTCTAATTAATTATCATCCATTGTTAAAAACGACAGTGCATTTTTTCTTTCGTTTTTCGTTTGATCTGCACGTCCCGTCAATTCATCGGGTTAATTCCAATTGGCTAAACTAATTTATACCGCACTGCATTCAGAGCTACAATTCCGTTTCCATGGCAACTCACGTTTATGACGCCAGCACATTATAGGATGTTGTAAAAAAAAATAGATAAATCTTAAAACCTCGTAGAAACTTTTAAAAAAGGGAAAGGAGATGGAAATAAACTGTCCGTTGCTAGGAAACATTAGTACACAAAGTTTAAAGTGGATAGAGACTGCACTGTACCGCCAGTGTGCAGTGTTAATTCCTAAGGGAAGCTGCATCTGGGGAATGAATGGCTTCAACCGGGCTTTGTTCTTGCTTCGAATTAGATTAAACTTTTCATGTTTCTTTTAGTCAAAGCTGGAGATTCGTCGCAAAGAACTTGTCAGTTTTAATGTTCAATTTTATCGATTGTAGCATGTTGCATCTTACTCGCTTTCTTTTCGTTGTATGTGCGTCCTGTTTACAATTTTTTAGCAATGAATAATCCATCCTTGATATAGTATTTCTTCGCTTTTAAAAAAAATGCCAGTTTTTGTGACTGACAAGTAAAAATGCAACTGTCAATCTCAGGTTAATCCATTAGGTTTGAAGTATGATTAAAAGGTGTAGGACTGTAGAAGAAATGGTTTTGCGTCTCAAGTGGCGGTTAGGAAATCTGGTTTCTTGTTACTTTAAAGGAGAAAAAAAAATGAAACAAATGCTTTAACATTTTATCAAGTAAGTTTAAAGTGCTCCTGGAGTTGTTTTAACGCCACATAAAGTGTTTGACAAGTGCTAATATACTACCGCGAGATAAAACATACTTCTTCTCTTGCAATTTTCAAGTGAAATGACAAACGTAATTTAACTTGAATTTAAATCTTAACACAAGTCCATAATAGCTTCCGATTCAAGAAGCAGCCAATCCCATAAATTCAAACAAAATCTTGTAAACCAAAGCAATTTCGTGTAAATGCAAAGCAAATTCTTACAAATCAAAACAATTCCTTGCAAATCAAAGAAATGTCTTGCAAAGGCCAAAGAAAATTAAAGCAATTTCTTGCAAATTCAATGGAAATTCTTGCAAATTCAATGAAAATTCTTGCAAATTCAATGGAAATTCTTGCAAATTCAATGGAAATTCTTGCAAATTCAATGGAAATTCTTGCAAATTCAATGGAAAT